>JBBPBX010029159.1:0-36055 GCA_038048925.1 Garcialebias charrua | reverse complement strand
GAGGAAATGTTGACAAGGTGTCAAACATGAGCAGTGTGTGTGTTTGATGTGTTTGAGTGCTCCACAGTCAGCAGGAACAACATATGGCCCCATTAAAAATAACACAAGTCAATTACTGGAGCAGGTTCGAGCTGCCAACGCAGCAGAACCTCCACAGACACAAACACTCAACTTTATGATCAAAGGATAACTCGACACACAAAAAAGGTTGAATTTTCTGCTTCAACACAACAAAATGTTGCTGTAATCATGTTACGTTTGGCAAAAGGAAACGATAAAGTCTTAGTTGTTTTGCTGACACTTAAAGACCTGGCACTCCGTGAAGAAATGCATATCGCCCGCCACCTTTTAACGATAGATTTTTATTACACTGAGATCATCTTCTGTTGCAGAATGACAGCGTTGTAGATGCTTCGGTCAAACCTTGAATACAACATTTTGCACAATCTCATGCAATATTCCCGAATTATAACAATGTTTGGATTTTTTTTAAAGTTTAGTTGTGTTTTTTACTTAATTAGTTTTCTTTGGTCAACAATTTCTTGGTTACATTTAGACACTATAACTAATAAGACATGATGGTAAATACCAACCACAGAAATTACATTTCTTGTGAAAATGCAGTGTTAAGAACTTGCTGAAAAACAGCGGAAATTAGATAAAACATGCTTAAATGTATCTGAAATGAAAAAACTATCCTAAATTAGCAGAAGAAAGCAGAAAGAACACATATTTGCTGATTTAGGTTTAAATAAGCAGAAATGAGCATGACAATTCATAAATCAGCAGAAAAAGAAGATAGAATTAGCACAAAACAAAATATCTAAAAGTAGCCGAAAAGGCAAAAAGATGCTTAACCTATGAGAAGGAAGTGGAAAGAGCTGAAATAAGCTTTAAAAATGTGGAATTAGCAAAAAAAGCTAACAATTGCACAAAAACAGCTACATAGAAGCTGAAGTAGCAGAAAAATCTGAAACTTGCTAAAAAAAAAAAGGGCTGAAAGTACCATAACAAGCTGAAAATAGTCTAAAAAAGTTAATTAGACTGAATGTAGCAGAAAAATCTGAAACTAGCTGGAAAAAGCTGAAAGTAACATACCGGTAAGCTGAAAATAATATAAAAAAAGTTAATTAGGCTGAAAGTAGCAGAAATTACCAGGAAAAACTTCAATCTGAAAACAGCTGAAGTTAGCTGAAAATGCTAAAAAGGCTAGCTGAAAAAAGTAGAAGTAATTTAAATTAGCATAAGAAAGCAGAAAGAACACATTTGCCAAATGAGGCAGACAACACAAAAAGTGGAAAATATCTGGAAAAAAGCTCAAATGAGCAAAATAACACCCGAAACGTAGCTAAAACAAGCAGAAAGAAGCATAAATTACCAGAAGTGGAGAGAGCACATTTTTGCTGAATAAGGCTGAAAAAAGTTAAATGAGCGTGAAATTAGCTGAAAAAGCCTACATTTGCATAAAAACTTAGCTGAAATAGTAGAAAAAGCTCAAACTTGCAGAAATAAACTGAAAGGAGTATAACAAGTTGAAATTAGCCAAAAGAAGTAAAAAGAAGCACAAAAATGTAAGAACGAATCTGAAAGGAGCACAAAACAGCTGAAAAACTGCTGAAAATAGCTGAAAAAAACTTTAAGTTTGCAGAAGGGAGCTGAAAGAAGCTGAATCAGAACAAAATGTGAAAGGAGCAGTAAAAGTTGCGCCAATACCAAAATTTATAGCAGGATTGTCCTGAACGAGATGAACATTTTGATTTATGATTTGTTGAAGCAGTCTGAAAACTGCAGGACGAGAATCATGTCGAATACGTACAAAAGAAAAATAGATCACAACAGAGTGAATGCTTCATAAACATTTATACGTTGTTAGAATTTAGGATATTAATTGTCTGAGCTTAAACATGATATTTTACGCTGAATGTTTAAAAAAGGACTTTGATTATCCAAATAATGTCAGCGGTAGAAGACACATTCTTCTATGTTGCTGCTAGGGGGTGAATATTTCACAAATATACACGTTTTAATAAAAATGTTGAGACTTTTTATTTAAAACAAATTTGCTCAGTTATATATCTATTTAGAATTAGAAAACTAAACTCAGAAAAATAAATGTTCTCCTGTTCAAGCATGTATCTAAACCAGTTTCACTGAAGTTCTCATTGAAGTCAGTTAGTTGATGGGACTTGTTTCCAAAACTCTTACAAATGTATTTTATATAAAAATAATAATAATTAAAAAAAAGAAGTTGTGCTTCAATTCACCTGCACACCATCAGGAAGGAGGAGAAGGCTGCTGGCTCCGTGTTTCAACCATGACACGGCAGAAGCCCAGAAGCCTGAGTCATGAGTCACTGCAGGCCTTCAAGTGTAATATCACATTTTCATAATGAGAGCCGATGAGCTGGAAATCCCTGCTGGCACCGTTATGGAGCGAGAAGAGCTTATGGCAGCCATGCTCAAACTATGAAACACTTCACTACCTCCCATGCTGCACGTGCGTGCATGTGTGTGCGTGTGTGATTTTGGGACCTTTTATTGTATAATCACCTACATTAGTTGGGATTGGTATCCTTACCGGGACAGAAAATTTCCCTAATATGGTGGAACGTCATTTTTGTGGTTATGGGTCAGGTTTATTGTTAAATGTGAATTTAATTTAGGTTAGGGTTAGGCTGTGGAAATGAATTAAAGTCAATACAAAATAGAATAGGAATACATGTGTTTTCACTTTTAAAAAACTATTCAAACTCAAACGGTTAATTGCTCATCACCTATAATGTTACAATCAATTAGGGCTGGGCCATATCATATCGTTCCCGGTAATACCGGTAAAAAAAATGCTTGCCCGGGCAAAAAAGTTATATCATGATATGCTAATTTCATAACGTAATACGTCAGGGCGCCCCGCCCCTTAACAACCAAGCTTCAAACGACCAAACTGAACTGCTCACCCCCCTCCACCTGTCTGTACTGGTGTAACGTTAATTGGTTATGCACAATACAGTACTAGGTAGCTAAAATGCTAAAAACAAACAACGCACGTCTCAGCTTCTCTCCATCAAGCTCTAAACTGCAGGTACAGACAGTTCGTCTCTCCCCATCCCCCCACCCCTCTCTGAGCTGCATGTGCAGGCTGTGTCTCCCTCGCTCTAAACTGTCGGTACAAACACGCGCAGCTCAACTGTCTCTTGAGTTCCACAGTCAGTCCACGCACCAAGAGGCAGGTGATCAGAGACAGATCAGTCAGATAAATGAATCATTCCTGCATGAATAGATGAAGCTGAAACACCAACAAGCTTCAGGGTCAGCTGATCACCTTGTTACACGTTCTGGAAGTTACAGCTCATTTAAAGGAAACATATATTTTGTTGTGCGTTACATTTATGCTCAACAGATCTTAAGCTTCATTTTATTTAGTTGTTTTGGGAAACTACACCTGCACTTTAGTTTTTGTGGTGGATTTTGTTGATCTATATTTTGTGCAGACTTTTTCCAATCTAAACAACAGATAATTTTATTTTTTTATTTTTATACTTGGAGACTGAATACTTTACTAAATAAAGTAATTTCAGTAAAATTACCCCTTGTTTTTTAAATTTTTATATAATACTAAAAAGCAACATGGCAAGTTAATTTTGTCAAATAAATAAATTAGATTTCTGTTTTTGTTGTTGTTGTAATATCACAAAATGTATCGTTATCGTGATAATGCTGCGATATAA
Organism: Garcialebias charrua; assembly: GCA_038048925.1. NCBI lineage: Eukaryota > Metazoa > Chordata > Actinopteri > Cyprinodontiformes > Rivulidae > Garcialebias > Garcialebias charrua. The sequence goes on along the minus strand of JBBPBX010029159.1, from coordinate 32,331 downwards.
TTTTTTAGCCATATTGCCCACCCCTACAATCAATAACAACACATAAATTTTAAAAGGTCAACTTCAGATTTACAAATTATGCCCAAAGAGCATCAAAGAAATTTAGACACAGAATGTAGACTCACAAACATCTCAAAAATAAACTTTATTACCAAAATAAAAAACAAACAAAAACACGTCTGAATTAGGAGTTTTTATTAATGATTTTCTGACTAAATGTTTATCAATTTTTAAGTTAAGAATTAATGCTTAATGCAACACTTGTGAGAAAAAACATTTTAGTTCAAGATGTTTCATTAAAGTCTTGAAGTGGGGGGTTTTGTGTGGCTTTGCTTCAAAGGTCCAGAGTTTCTTTGAATGATAAGGGGTCCCATCCTTCTCGAAAAACTGGTCTTTGATGGAATGAATGCATATCACCCATCTCACTTCAACCTTGGCAGTTCTTCTGAAAGGGAGTTAGGCAAATAATGTTTCCATGCATCTCACAGCCAAGTTTGTAAGATGTGTAAAATGTTGATGAGCACAGCTCAGCAATTAAGGGCAGGCTGACATTGTGGCTGATAGATGAAACAGAAAGCTTTTGACTATCTTGAAAAACAAAGTTTGATTGAAAACATATTTGATGGGAGTGAATGCTCACAACGGTATAAATAGAGAAGCGCTCGGATAAACAATTTGGAGTCAACCGTGGGTTTGATCAACGCCCGGTGTGCGCATTGATGACTTTTCTCTCGCCGAGAACAGAGCGGCTCCCCTGTTCAAAGTGTCAAAAGGTGAGAAAATACTGTAACTTGTTACACGTCAATGTTTTGAGATTGTGTGTATTTTAAGTTTTACTGTGGCGAGATTAAACAGACACTTTTAAATCTTAGCAGGAAACTTGTGTGCAGTCAGTACTGTGGCAGATTTAACTGACAATTATTTCTAGCAGGAGGACTGTTTGTATGTTTGAACATGTATGTTTTTACTTTTTCTGTCACAAGACTTCTTTAATAAATATTCATTATTTTTAATTAAGTCTGTTTGTTTTCTTCCAAACCAGTGAGTGTGCCCACCTTTCAAGAATCCAAAAAGATGATAAAACATTAACCATTTGGGTTGATCAATTATTTCATAGAACAACGTCTAACTCAAGGAGGCTGGACTGGAACAACATCTACACAAAGCTCAACTGAGAGACAACCAGAGGCACAAAAAAGAAAAGGACAAAACTAGCGAGCAAAATCCCACCTGACAGGTGAGTGTGGGCGGGGCAGGAGCAGAACACAACCCAGACTGAGAAGTAATGAACACAAGTACAAGAGAAAAAACTCATAAAACACAGAAGTTAAAAACAGGAAACCAGCCAGATGCTGACACAATATATCAATCTTAGATTGTATGAAAAGACAAAATCGTCTACATACTAAACTCAGTCTGTATGAAAAAGTTATAACAATGCAGAGATCCATCCGTCTGTTAATCCCCGTTACTCTGGATTTACACCAACGTTTAAACCTTAATATAAAACCAAAACATCTCTTTCCATTGCCAGATTAGATATGTTTAAGCTTTCAGCATCAAGCCTTCCTTTGTTGAATATAAAAATGTTTTACAGCAATATAGGTTTATAAGTAAATCATTTTCACTTGTTTATTACCCGACAGTTTTCTCTAAACACGAGCCGAACAGAGTCTGCAACTCAACCTCATTTATGGATGTAAGGGAATGAAATTATTACAGATTCCTTCACTTTTATGAAAGAAACGACACCAAAAATTAACAACTTTCCTGATCCCTGAGCAGATATTTGATGGATATTTTACAGGATTGTCATATTTAAAACCAGCTTTTAAAGAAAGCCTTGGGATTTTATTCACGTCAGGTTGGCATTTCTCTTGATGTTAAATGTATTTATGTAATAACTTCAGAGCTGGGTGAGCCATGAAGAACCAACTGACACACATCAACACACAAACGTCCGCTCTTTGTATGTTGTTCACATGAATTCTTTAAAGGCTGACGTTCATTAAGTTTTGACATCACCACAGAGTCACGGCTCTTTATTAGCTGGAGCTAGAGATGAAGACCTGACTTGGTCATTTCTGACACTAAATCAGTCTTTTTTTCCCAGAACCTGAGCATGAGGAGAGTAACTCAAACTCAGCAACATTAACACGTCAACACGAGCCGTCAGCGGCGCTTCACTCCACTTTACTGCAACATTAAACAGCGCTCACATTAACCAGCAGCAGCCCGTCAGATTCTTGGCTCTGATCGACCCAGAGATAAAAAGAAAACAAACGTTTCCATTTTCTACGGTGGGTCGGTCCAAAAATTAGAAGATGCAAAAATAAGCTGGCTGTTAGTCCATAATAATAATAACTTTAACTTTTCAATCATCCACCGCCAAAGGGTGAAGCGATAACATTTTTGCTTATTATGTTTGTCTGTTGGCAAATTATCTTATGAAACACTGGATGGATTTAATAAAACTTTCAAAGTACAACTACATTTTGGCGTTAACCCTATTGAAGAGGACAGCTATAGAAAATACAAAAATGGCTTAAACTTAAAGATACTAAGCTAAAGTTTTATGTGGTAGTAGCAGAGTCATTCACATCACATAATCTGAGTGCTAACACATCCTGTAAGATTATATGAAATATTACAATATCACAAGTTGTTTTTCTTCAAAAACTGCTACAACTTTATCCGTTTCTCAACATGAGATGATTTTAGTCTTAAACTGGCATGAAAGGTGACGGGTGATGTGCATTCCATCAAGACTTGTTGGCCTTCAATATCACAATTCGTCTGATATCAACTGAAAGAAGGAAAACATATACAGGTAGTCCCCGACTTACGACGGCCTCGACTTACAACGTTTCGTGGTTACGACACGCATCTCCATTTAAATTTTTTTTTTAATTATTTTGAATTTTTTTATTCTGAAGCCGATTTACACAGTTTCCCGAAGTTTGCGGTTTCCCGTTTTGCTAGCTGTGGAGGCTACAGTTGCCTGTACTCTCTAAAAAAAAGCCAAGTCTGGTCCTCTGGACATTCAAAAAACAAAACAAAACTTGTTGGACCAAGCTGGACAGGTAGTAGCTGTGGAAAAGTAGCTGTTTTATGGACTGCGGTTTTACAACGTAAACGAATGGAGAATCCGGAAGAGGGAGAGAGGAACGAGGAAATGGCTTCACCACAGCATCCCAGTAGGAAATTAACTCTTTTTTTCCCTTCATTATGGCTTTGAAATGTATGTGTTTTTTGATAATTATGTAGGGTACTGTGTTAGGATAGGCTAAGGGCTCAGTAAAACATACAGTAAGTATAAGGTGCAGTTTGGACATATGTTTTGAGTTACGTCAAAATCCGCTTCACTACGCCACGTAGGAACGGAACTCTGTCGTAAGTCGGGGACTACCTGTAATCATAATTTTACTTGGTTAACTGTGCCTGCTCTCTTTTGTTGGTACTAATGGTATTAAAATGTTCCGTGATCCTTTTCTCTATGGTAAATGGTAAATGGAGCTTATTTATATAGCGCTTTCCAGCCCCCTGTGAGGAGCCCCAAAGCGCTTTACAATACTAGCCATCCACCCATTCATGCACACATTCATACACCGGTAGCGGCAGACTGCCATGCAAGGCGCCTTTCCAGTCCTACCGGGAGCAACTTGGGGTTAAGTGTCTTGCCCAGGGACACAATGACACATGGTGTGGGGAACCGGGATTCGAACCTCCAACCTTCCGATCGGGGGACGACTGCCATTACCACTACGCCACGTTGTAATCAGTTTTGATGTGACCGGTCAGTAAAGAGGCAGCAAAGAGATCATCTTTATTATGTTCAGGGTCTGATTGATATCATAGTGGCGTGTTTGCCAGAGTGTCCTTGAAAGATGTTTTGTTTTCCACAACTCACCGATGTTTTCTGTGGACAGCTGGGGTTCTGCAAACAGCTCGACAGAGTAAAGGGGGAGGGTGAGAGACTGGCGCCTGGGGGATTCTATAAACTAACAACATACAGGAAGCTCAGAACGGGTCAGAACCTCAGACCGGTGAAGGCATTGGTAAGTGTGTACTGTAAATGCATTGATCTGCTGCGATTTCTGGCTGTTCTCCAAAACTTTGTAAATAAATAAGAAGCCTACACCTGATCGTTTGGGGAATCTCTTTTTTCCACAACAGTGGCGTGTTGCACAGAGAGTGACTTATCTTCACACTAGATCTTAATTTGGTTCACTGAATGGACCCGGATTAATCTGAGTCTAAAGTGATCCTTGTTTACTTGAGTGACTCGAGTCATTCATGCCACAATAGACTTAAGGCTCCAGTAGAGCTCTGCGTTTTGCCGAACGCCGCTCTACCCGCGCGTGCTGTGCGCAGGCAGTTCACAGTATAGCTCTGCGTTCGTTCTCACGTTAATTCTCGCGTTTTCGCTCCAAATACTTGACGTCATTTGAGCAACAGCAAGGCGGAGCGTTTACCTACGGGACAAATTGAGGTTGCTGATTGGTCATTTGCTGACACGCCTACTGAATTGATTGACAGGTCGGGTGGGGGGAAAAAAAGGCACGAGCCGGCAGTTGGCTCTGGCTGCAGCCGCTGCGGTGTGCTGTGTTTATATGTTAATAAAAAGTTCTAAAAAATAAAATAAAAATAGGGAGCGCTGGTCCAGCACACCAGAACACCGTGAAATCTGCAGAGCCTCGCGCAGCCACGCAGGACCCGAGTTTAATTCGCTCGTGACAAATCCATTAATTTCCTCATCATTTCAGTCATGGAGTCAACGGAGGAGGAAGAGATCGCTTGACTTTTGGCAAAAAACAAAAGAAAAGTCCAGATCAGGGATGAAGAAGGGGAATTCAATACATTTGTGTCACATACAAAACAGTCCGGCGCCGGGCAGTTTATTGTAAGACAACGCGCTTGCGTACGCGGTCGTAAAATTCGAGCTTGGCGCGTTCGTGCCTAAGTTCAAAGGCTTGTGCCTCTGCGTTCGAACGGCGTCGAGCGGCTTTCGGCCAAACGCAGAGCTGTACTGGGGCCTTTAGATCCTCCCGCGCTCGAGAGCGCATTGGGCGGCAAGCTATTTCCATTTATTTCTATCCTTGGCGATCACCTCCACCGTGCTCGAGTCGAAGCCTTGTACTTTCAGGTTTTTCTCAAAGGATCGTCTCCACTTCAGTTTGGGTCTGCCTTTCTTTCTGTTTCCTTGTGGTTTCCAGTTAAAGGCAATCTTTGGTAGTCTATGTGCTTCCATTCTCAGTACATGTCCCGCAAACTTGAGCTTCCTTAGCTTGATTGTTTGGCTCATGGGTATGGTATGTGTCCTATATATGACACAATACAAAAATTAAAAAATATTAAGTTACGGCATAAATCAGAGATGAGATTTCACAGTTCCAGACCAAACGAACAGTTACAAATAATGGAACAAATGGGTTACCGTACTCAAATATAATTCAACCAAAATATTAACTTTTGTTAAACGTTTATATTGTTAGTGTTATTACTCATTTAAGGCCACTGTTTAATCAGTGAGTTTTTTAGGTGATCTGACACTTGACTCATTTATCAGAAGTGTTTCCTGTGATTCAGTAAAGTAGAAAAGTTTTGTTTAACCAAAAGGCCCCGTGATGATGCAGAGTATTGCCAAGTTCTGGAATGGTGGGTCAAACGGACCTTATAGGAATGTTTGTGTCCAGGCGCCAGAATGTCTGGGCGCTCACCCAGGGAGAAGTTTCTCAAGTGGGAATATATTGATAGGCCAAATAACTTTTTATACGATATGTTTATGCAAGCCTCGTACATTTAGGGAATAAAACAGATCAGAGAGGGAGGGCTTCTCCATTCGGTCTTGTGCTGTTCAGAGAGTCAGTGTCCTTCAATAAACCCTGAATTTGCTGTCAATCAAAATCAAGGTGTCAAATTATTTAATGATTAAGTAAATGATTGATTGATTGATTTTCACTACACTGAAGTATCAATGTAGTGAAAATCTACTACATCAGCTGTTTTTACGACCAGCCTGCTATCTTGTGGACTTGGCATCAGTCTGTTAGAGGACATGTAGGATCTGGGTGAATTGAGACCTCAAACTTGTGAGTCCTGATTCAGTGTGAGGATTCGGGTCAGTAAGCGACCAGCTGAGTGACTCCACGATGACAGAAAAACAAAATTCAGTCAGAACCTTGACGGTCTCGTTCTCAAATAAAGATTTATGAACATATTGGTCTCCTCATTATGTCACAGAGAGCGATACTGCCGGTTGTAGATAATTTTGCACAAAACACCTTTTTTGCTTCCACAGTGGGGGAGGGTGACAAGTTTGAAATCCAATGTTCGATAAAGGGTCCATCTTGACCCGGTCCATGCGTGTTGTGCCCCTGCTGTTGCAGCTTTTTGATCGTCTCCATACTGAAGGAGGTTTTCCAGATGTTCCTCGCTGCACTTAATAGGGGTGCAGAAAAAAATCAATTTTTTAAAGGATCTAGATTCTTAGTCCTGGCGATTCAGAATTGATTCTAAAATTCCCAAAATTGATTTTAAAACATGCTTAGTTTTATATTTTTTCCGCTCCTACTTCTGAGCGTATTGCATATTGCACTGTGTGTCTGTTCGGTCGCCATGGAATTTTGGCCGTGTAGGCCACTGTACAGCAAGCTAGTTAGCCAGCTCCCTTTATCTGAATGGAGCCTGCTAGCATGGAGGAGGGAGACAGCGCGATTCAACACACTCCTTCGTCTTTAAAAATCATTTCAGATCCTATGACGTTCTGGGGAAAGACGGAGCTTAACAAGAGAACGGTTGTTTGCAAGAAGTGTAAAATAAAATTTCGGTATTTTGGAAATACAATAAAATGTGCAAAGATGAAAGTGAAACCAGCCGACCAGCGAAGTCTGCTGCAAAGATTTCTCTCTCCATCTCCTGCTGCATCACAAAGGATTTACAAGCAAACAGCTCAGTGGAAGTTGAGGGTTTATTTTTTATTTTTAATGCACTAGAAGCAACGTATGTTATTCCTTCATGTACCGTAAAGGTCCACACAGCTCCATCATGAAACAATAACATGGGAGAAGTTCTGATGCAGCTGCAGCTCAAAGGTAACTGTTGTTTTCTCATATTATACTAAAACGTATAGATAAGTTACAACAAACTTAATGTAATTTGTCTTTTTAACAGGTTGGAGAGGCCAGATAAGACACATCTCCTGGAGCCAGTTCTAAATTATACAATTTATGGTTTATAAATTACAGTTCAGAAGAGATTTTAATGTTTGCACAGGTTTTGAAATGTTGTTAAAGATTTACTAAATATGAATCAATATGGTTTGAAAAACTGTAAAGTCTGTATTTTACTTTGAGTTAAAGGTTAATTAATTATGGTAGGCTGAAGTCTGTTTACTTTTGTATTTATATATTTTGAATTATTTGTTTGTGATGGACTGGAGACCTGTCCAGGTGTCCCCCACCTCTCACACAGTGATGACTGGCATGGACACATTGACCCCCGAGACTCGAAAAAGAAGAAGTAGGTAAAGATGATGGATGGATGAATTATTTGTTCCTAGATTTTTATTTTTATTTTATTGTTCCAGGCAACTAAGCTAACCTAATACTGGTAATTAAAGTTACAGAATTTTATGCACTCCTGTATTATTTGTTCCTATTTTTTGTATAAATATCAAACGATGCAAAAAAAATTTGATACAGTGAGGAACCTAAAATTGTTCTTTTGAATAAATGTTCCATTTGTTTACATTGTTGTTTAATATTCTCAGTTTCCCCCCTCCGTTTGGGGGGACGGATCTCTGATGCTTCACAGTCACTGCTAAATGTTCTATTGGAGGAATCTTATTCACTTATGCATGCTCACAACGACACACAATTGGATGCAGGGATGTATATGTAGATATATGCAGATATGTAGATGGGTATATGAATGAATATAAATGTATATGTATGTATACTGTATATATATTTGTAGGTATGGGTATGTGTATTTATAGAATTCTACTGCAAGGTCATGAATATTATTAGTCTTTATGCTTGTATGTTTCGTTGCTGTGTTCTGTCATGTGCTTTGCAGGATTGTGGATGGAGGTTTGGTTTGTTTGCCTTGTGCTCTTTTTGTGGATAATTGTTGTTCTGTTGTCTTACTTTCTCTTTTCTTTCTTTCTTTCTCTCTCTATAAAAAAAAGCATATTGGAGTGAGAGGATGGCTATAAGGTGTGAAGGGAGGCCATCTAAAAATGGGAAAAAAAAAAAAATCTCAGTTTAAAATTATTGATTTAAATAAATATTCCATTTGTTTACATTGTTGTTTAATCTTCTCAGTTTAAAATTATTGTTTTAAATAAATATTCCATTTGTTTACATTGTTGTTTAATCTTCTCAGCTTAAAATTATTGTTTTAAATAAATGTTCTATTTGTTTACATTGTTGTTTATTCTTTTCAGATTGTCAGTTACATAACTGAAGCTAAACTTATGACCATTTCAATAAAAAAATCGTTTCAGAATCGAAAATCGTTCCTGAATCGAAAAATCGATTTGGAATCGAATCGTGACACCAAAAATCGGAATCAAATCAATTCTCCAGACACAGACATTCGCACCCCTAGCACTTAATGTTGTTTTCTTCATAGTGGAACCAAAAGTCAGAGTCGTAACCCATTCGTGGTTCTTTATCAACACAAGTACCGGTAATCACATTTTTTAACTTTATTTTTTATTTTTTTTATCACTTGTACCATCTTTAAGTGTCCACCCTTAGAGAGTAATTTCTAACTCTACCAGATCTGAGGTTGTGTTTCACATGAATTCTTCACATCATCATGACTTTATATCTGCTGAGCTTCAGTCCCAGAACAGCCCAGAGGGGTTTAACCAGATCCAGAGTTCACATGTTCCTTTACTGATTTGTGTCTAAATGAGCATTCTGGTTTGATCAGAGACCCGATGGACTGGTGTCCAGTTGCCGTCAGTGTGTCAGGGCTACACTCCTAGCACCTTAGAGCCCTGGCGGCGGCGGCGGCAGCAGCCGGCTCTGTTTACACTGAACCAGTTGGCTCTGTGGATTCTAGCTGCCTGCGCCAGATCCTGACCCGCCATCTGCTGCTTCAGCTGAAATCCAGATTCTTTAGACCAGGCCAGATTTATTTCCTCTCCTCAAACATCCAAGTTTTAGTGCGCCCGTGTCCACTGTAGCCAGCTGATGTAACTCTTTAAACTGCCACCACCAACAACAACAACAACAGCAACAATAAAAACAACATCAACAACAAGTCCTCACCAACTTTTACCAGCAGGGTGTTTTACAATGGACTAAATATAAGCAGATGATTCATGAATGAAAATAAAAACATTACGTTTGTATGAGAAAAAAATAAACACATTTTCAGCTAAAAGCTAAAATATTGTTAATCATGTGACTTAAACAAGTCTCTAAACATGTCACAATGTGTTTGTACAGGACATGTCTAATAAAAATGTTACTTGTATGTTCATGTTAAAGGGAGTGTGACATGATGTTGGAACTTTGCATAAACTGGCACAACATATCTTGTATCATTCAGCTATGTTCGTTTTTGCAAACAAAATGATAAATATATGAAAATTTGATTAAAAGTTATTTTAAATTTGGCGCAGTGTTTCGTCACGGGAAATCCAGGTACCGGTACTTCCGAACAAGAAATAGCTGGTTCTACTTTAAGTCTGTAGTCGTATTTATATGAGCCTTGTCGTTCAGGAAGCGAGGGTGAACCCGTAATTTCAGAGGAGGAAGGATCCGATATTGAAGTCATGAAAACTGCTCTTTGTCGTCTACTGTGAATGGTAATGTGTTAAAGGAGACCAAATATTGGTTTTATAAATTTTTATGGTATGTCTGTGGGCTATCCAGACCATGTTCATTCCACAAAATAATTCTTAGATAATAAAATATCCCCTTTCTAGTTGTCTCTTTTCTCACTTCCGTTCTGAACAGGCTGTTTATGATAAGGCCACGCCCTTCAAAAATCTGTTTACATTAACTCCGCCGTCCAAGCTTGCTACCACAAACAACAACACATGTCTCCAGGAGTACTCAGACACTGTATGTTCATACATCACCAAGTGCATTGATGATGTAACCAACCTTAAAACCATCACTGTTCGGGCTAATCAGAAGCCATGGCTGACAGCTGAGGTTTACAGACTCCTGAGAGCCAGGAATGCTGCCTTCAAAGCGGAAGATCAGGTGGGCCTGAGGGCATTCAGAAATAACCTGGATCTCGGCATCAGAAAGGCCAAGAAGCAGTATTCCAGGAAAATAGCTCACAGTTTCAAGGACAGCAAGGATACACGCAGTCTGTGGCAGGGAATACAGACCATCACAAACTACAAACCACCCCCCCAGACCTGTGACAGCTCAACCTCTACGCTGAATGAACTGAATGAGTTCTTTGCTCGGTTTGAGGCAAGTAACAGCACACCTGCACATAAACTCCCCCCCTCTCCTGATGGCCAGGTGCTGGCGCTGTCCTCAGACAGCGTAAGGCGATCATTTATCAAGATTAACGCCCGGAAGGCCTCTGGTCCTGACAACATACCTGGTCGTGTGCTGAAGGACTGTGCAAGGGAACTCGCAGCGGTCTTCACGGACATCTTTAACATCTCACTGAGCCAGGCCATCGTCCCCACCTGTTTCAAAGCCACCACCATCATCCCTGTCCCAAAGAAGGCAACGCCCGCATGCCTCAATGACTATCGCCCAGTAGCACTCACCCCCATCCTGATGAAGTGCTTTGAACGGCTAGTCATGAAAAGCATCACATCTGTCCTCCCTGCCTCCCTGGATCCCTTCCAATTTGCATACCGACCTAATCGCTCAACCGACGATGCCATCTCCTCTGCCCTCCACACAGCTCTCACACATCTGGACACGAAGGACTCTTATGTTAGAATGCTGTTCATCGACTTCAGCTCGGCATTCAACACCATCATCCCCCAACAGCTCATCCTTAAACTGGACAGTCTGGGGCTGAACACCTCAATGTGTAACTGGCTGCTAGACTTCCTGACCGGGAGACCACAGACAGTACGGATCGGGAGTAACACATCTAGCACCATCACATTGAACACAGGGGCCCCACAAGGATGTGTGCTGAGCCCCCTTCTATTCACCCTGCTAACACACGACTGCACACCATCGTACAGCTCCAACCACTTCATCAAGTTTGCGGACGACACAACAGTGGTAGGTCTCATCAGCAACAACGATGAGACGGACTACAGGAACGAGGTGAGCCGCTTGGCCTTGTGGTGCGGACACAACAATCTCACTCTCAACGTGGAGAAGACAAAGGAGATTGTCGTGGACTTCAGGAAGAGGGATGCACAACATGCCCCTCTGACCATCAACAGCACCGCAGTGGAGAGAGTGGACAGCACCAAGTTCCTGGGAGTGCACGTCTCGAAGGACCTGTCCTGGAGCAGGAACACTGCATCACTGGCCAAGAAGGCTCACCAGCGCCTCTACTTTCTCCGCAAGCTGAAAAGGGCTGGAGCTTCAACCCCCATCATGTGCACCTTCTACAGAGGTGCCATAGAAAGTGTCCTGACCAGCTGCATCACGGTGTGGTTTGGTGCATGTACTGCATCATGCCGCAAGAGCCTCCAGCGCATCGTGAGAGCAGCTGAGAAGATCGTCGGCACCTCCTTGCCCTCACTGCAGGACTTACACAGCAAACGCCTCACTCGGAAAGCCCACTGCATGGCAGGTGATCCCACACACCCACTACACAGCCGCTTTAGACTGCTGCCATCAGGGAGGAGACTGAGGAGTCTCCAGGCTCGTACCAGTAGACTGAGAGACAGCTCTGTTCATCAGGCAGTCAGAATGCTAAACACTCTGCCTGCTCTGCCTCCCCTCCCATTTGAACTGCCTTAACACAAAAAACTTTCTCACACATTACCACTCAACACAAAGTTTTTAACACTGGACTCTGTGTCATCAAACGGGTTATTCACTAAACTCTCGGTCATGTGCTCATTCAGTTTGCACTACTTCTCATATTTGCACTAATGTTTGTATTACATTACTGCCTATAGTCATACTACTGTTTACATTCACTGTTTACATTTATTAATACGGTTTACATTTATTACTACTGCTTTACATTTATTACTACTGTTTACATTTACACTACTTTTATCTACACTACTGCAGATACATATACAGCATTCTCTGACTAGCCTTATCTAAGGATGCCAAATGTGCCTTATGTGCCTCACTGCATATGCCACTTTGCCTCTATACCAACATCAAATACCTCATACATATACTGTGTACATTAACTTATATGCTGCTGTGCCACTCTTTGCAAATGTCAATGCTAGAACCTTCAGTTTATTTTATAGATATACTTTTTATACTACTATGCAAAAACTCAGGACAGTATTACACTTTTATTATTTCATTTTATGCTTATGTTCATTGGGTGTTTGGTGTTTTAGGGGTGTTTGGTGTTTCAGTGTTGGTGTAAATTTTCATACTTTTATACTATTATGAAAAAACTCAGGACAGTGTTACACTTTTACTATTTTATGCTTATGTTTATTAAATGTTTTAGTGTTTAGTGTTTAGATGGTTACTGTTGCACCGAGGGACTGAGAGAAACGTAATTTCAATCCTGTATGTCCTGTACATATTGCAGTTCTGACAATAAAGTTGACTTTGACTTTGACTTTGACAAGCCCTCCAAAGGGGACCCTGAGGCAGACCCCGAGGCAGACGCCATTTTGGGCAGGGCAAATGAGGCGCTGACGCATTGCTTAGGCCGCTGAGAAACATCCATAATTTCACCCTCCATGTTAAAAACTCTTCGTTTGACTCTAAAACAAGCAATGAGGCTGCAGAGTAACACACTGGTTGCTAACTGCTATACACGCTCTCTCTAGCGTGGACCGCTTTTTTCACGGACCACATCCGGCGCGGACCGGATATGGTCCGTGAGCAGTCGTCCGGTTGATTTAAGAGCCCGTAAATAAGTTTTTTCGTTGATAGATAATTAGTTATTAGCGGTACTGCATTTTAACAACAACGAAACATCGAACTCTGAGATGAACTCAGGAAAAACAACTGTGACGTCTTTTATACTGAAGTGGGTGGAGCATCACCAGGGGTTGCTAGGTGAGGGGCTGGACTCAGGTTGGGGTGGGTTGTCCTGGCGCTTGTGACATCACAAGCGCCAGGATTTGAAAACGAGACATTTATATCACTGAAAAATAAATATACTTAAGAGTAAATTTACCACTGGGTGCATTTTTTTGGCCCTAGGACTGTTTTTTTAAGAAGTACATAACCAAAGTTGAGTAAAAAAAAAACATTAAAAAATGAATTTTGCATCTGTGGTCCCCTTTAATTAATATATCTAACAATTATCCAACATTACTTATAGTTTAAAAAAGATGAGTCCCTTTGAAGCACCGGTATCTGTTTTATTTTATACGTTTATTCTAACATACGTTATGAAAAACATAATTCATTATTTCCAATTATGTAATGTGCATGTGTAAGCACTGAATGTTCACTATATGTGAATCATCACATCAAAAATGTAATTTCAGCGTTTTCTGCAATTTCAGTTACTTTTCAGCTGTTTTGTACTAAATTAGCTTTTTTTGTTATTTATTATAACTGTTGTTATATATCATCTGTTGTTATTTATTATGTTTATGTTTATGTTTATTAAATTTGTTCTTTTTTTTTTTACAAAAGAAACAATACAAGACAATCCCATAAATGATAATGTACAAAATGTAAAAAAATGAAAGGTAGCAGAAAGAAGAATAAATCTTATTATATCTGCCCCTTTTTTCCAAAAATCAGATTAAACAATAATAATCTTCTACCAACAGTACAAAATGACTAACTCTTTCTAATTTTCTAACTAATACAATACACATTATAACTGTTGTTATTCATTATAACTGTTAGTGCAGAAAAACTTTGGACTGCAGCTGCCTGTAATGCGCATGTGCCACTTCACACTTGTGCAACATTTCCGGTTCCGCGAAAATCTCCAGTCTGAGACCTGGATTGAGAAACCTTCGGTTTCAGAGAGAACGAGGTTGTTGTCTGTAAATGAACGGCCGAATGTTTCACGTCGTGTAAACGGGGCCTCTGACTGGCTGCCCTGTCTGTCAGTCAAGTGACAAATTTCATAGATGGATGATTGGCAGCCAAGGTGTTGAGAGGATCCGTTTTGGTGGCCTTAGAATCGCTTCTCTGTTTTTTGCAGATGATGTGGTCCTATTGGCTTCATCAGCTCGTGATCTACAGCTTTCACTGGAGCGGTTTGCAGCTGAATGCGATGCGGCCGGGATGAGGATCAGTTCCTCCAAATCCGAGGCCATGGTCTTGAGCCGGAAAAGGGTAGCGTGCCCTCTCCGGGTCGGGGAGGAGGTCCTGCCCCAAGTGGAGGAGTTTAAGTATCTCGGGATCTTGTTCACGAATGAGGGAAAACTGGAGCGTGAGATCGATAGGCGGATAGGTGCAGCGTCCGCAGTGAAGCGGGCGCTGTACCGGTCTGTCGTGGTGAAGAGAGAGCTGAGTCAAAAGGCAAAGCTCTCAATTTACCGATCGATCTACGTTCCCACCCTCATCTATGGTCATGAGCTTTGGGTTATGACCGAAAGAACAAGATCTCGGATACAAGCGGCTGAAATGAGTTTTCTCCGCAGGGTGGCTGGACTCTCCCTTAGAGATAGGGTGAGAAGCTCAGTCATCCGGGAGGGACTCGGAGTAGAGCCGCTGCTTCTCCACATCGAGAGGAGCCAGTTGAGGTGGCTCGGGCATCTGGTTAGGATGCCTCCTGGACGCCTCCCTGGTGAGGTGTTCCGGGCATGTCCCACCGGGAGGAGACCCAGAGGAAGACCCAGGATACGCTGGAGGGACTATGTTTCTCGGCTGGCCTGGGAACGCCTTGGGATTCCCCCAGAGGAGCTGCTCCAAGTGGCTGGGGAGAGGGAAGTCTGGGCCTCCCTACTTAGGCTGCTACCCCCGCGACCCGACCCCGGATAAGCGGAAGAAAATGGATGGATGGATGGATGGATGATTGGCTGATGTCTGTTTTTTTTAATGTCATGTGATTTACCCACAATACATTTGCGATTGACATCTATATCTGATCTACATTTATCGAACTCCACGTGCTCACAGATCTCGCAAGATCATTCATAATGTTGTTTACAAGGTTTGACCAAAATGAAAACAACTCGCATCCCTCAAAATAAAACAAATTTACTCTAAAACACTGGCATTAAAGGTGGAGGGTGACATTTTCTGTACCAATGAGAGGACTCTGTCTCTTATTTTAACCAGGTGGGGGTCTCAAAGAGACAAAGGCTAAAAGGAAATATTAAGAACAGAGTCAGCAAGACGTGCTGCAGAAAAATATTTGTAAAGAAAAACACTTTTTTGAAGTTAAAAACCTAAACATGAGCATGAAGCCAGCTCTTTAAAGGAACTGTTTCACAACCAACAAAGCCTCCTGACTCCAACTTTAAGACCCGCTGCTTTAAACCATAATAAATATTGGGACTATATTTACACAGATAGGAAGAAAGACATTTTCCTGAAGAACTGAAATTTCTAAGCACCAGAGAAGGTTTAATATTAAGTCCACGCAGATTCCCGTGCCATTCATTCTTGTTGAAGTTGTGACAGAAAGTTAATTTCATCAACCCGACAAAAAGTTTCAACTCAGCGTGCCGGTCCGACATCCTCACAGTGACCCATTTGGCCTTCGCTTCACTAACTTCTACCTCCCTGTTAGTTGTGACAGAGACGCAGCTAAAAGAAACGCCGAGGTCTCGTCAAACTAAACACCGATCTATGTTTGGGATCCACGCGGCAAGGAGAAACATTAACCTCCATTCATCTGCTGATTGGCTGCGGCGCTCAAGTCGAAGCGGATCAATAGAGCTTCCTTTCAGCCTCCAGAAACCTTCGGCGCATCGATGAGCTCAGCAGCAGTTTTTTTTTTACGAATCTGTAATAACGCCTAACCAAACTCTTAAATAGTCATGTAACAAAATGGATCAGGTGTACCCGGTATCTTATTAATTGGTAAATAAATGAAAAAACCTGTTAATTTGTTTCTTTATAATTAATTAGGAGTATTTTGTATAAACTGTAGCTGTTAGCACTTCACCTCATGAAGCACTGGATGATTTTACTGAAACTCTGACATACCTCTGCAACATCACCAACCCTGGCAGAGGTCCCACAGCTGTTCAGCGCTGCAGGAGTAGCTTCCCCGGCTGCACCTGTGAAGGTGTGGATCACCTCTGAGCTTCCTGACTGCCTGCCAGTGTAACCCTCGGCGTTGTTTCTCTTCACTTGCATGACCAAGTGCGAGTGAAATCAGGTCACAGACACAGGACTCCTCTTCAGTGTTCTGTATTGCGGGGATCTGCTATAATAAACAGCACACAATATTTCATCAGTGTGTGCGACAGTTGCGTGCATGGATCTCCACCAGCTTCCAATATCACTTTTTCTTTTCTTTTTAAGCGGGATCGCATAGTTTGTTTTTTTCTTCCTTAGTATGCAATAATTTAACATTTTAGAGCCAAACATGTTTTCTTTTCACATAAAACATTCAAAACACAGTTGAACTTTTTTAAAACATTTTTACAAACCGTATTTTCTGGACTATAGGTCACGGTTTTTTGCCTAATTTGCATGCCCTGCGACCTATAGAGAGGTGAGACCTGTTTATGGATTTTTTCCCATATTTTTAGACCAATTTTTGGCTCAGATATGACCGTTTTTCATTTTGGCAAAAAATGGTGCAGTGCCACTTTTGTCTGCTAGGGGACACTTCCAGAGAGTCCACCGACCTTTTCCAGTTCATGTGTCCGAAAAAAGCCTCCTCTGCTCGGACTGACTCTGTCACTGCCCGGCCTCCTGCTCTAGAGGTAACTACTTTTTGCTGTTTGTTAGCTGTTTGTTAGCTAGATAAGTCAAGAACCACAAGACAGATTTTTATCAAACTTACGTAATGAAATCACTGTATGGACATTTACAACTGACTAGCTTTATGAGATGTTTTAGATAATTAAAAAAAATCTTTTTAGGATCGTTGTTAGCGGTTAGCTACCGTAAACAGATACTATTTAGATAAATAGCTCATAAACCACTCGGCGGATATTTTTTCAGCTTACAGAGTGTAATTATATGGGTTTCATTTACAAACTGTTGACCTGTATGAGACATTTGAGATAAAATTCGATTTATTTTCGCAGTGCACGCAACCATTTGGAAGACGTCAAACCGAAACAATTTAAATCCAGCAGATTTGACCATTACGTGGATTTATTAAGGAACGGTTAAGCTCAGGAATCCTTGTTCTATAATGTCAGCTATAATTTTTAGCAAACAAATAATTGTTTTTACCATGTTAATCTTCTTAAAAGCCTTGCTGTGCGCTCCTGTGGCAGACATTTGAAACAGAGCTAAACACTCGTCCACATTTCTGGGTTGTCTCAGCGGTGACGCGTAACGTCAGCGGTGGATGACGCATTACGTCGGCGGTGATGTAGGTGTGATCTATATTAAGGTGTGACTCGTTTATGGATTTTTCCAATTTTTTGGCAATAATTGGACAAAACGACCTATATTCCGGTGCGATCTATAGTCGGGAAAATACGGTATTCATATACATTTCAGCCTACCTAGAATATACATGTAACAGGTGGCACCACAAGGTGGCACAATTTCCCTGTGCTGTAAGCCTCTAGAAAAGGGAAGTTGTCAGTATTGATGACAGGGTGCAATTTCCTGAGAGTGGCCAGGTGTGTTGTGTTCACACATGCTGTGGTGCAGGCGCTTGGGGTAGGTTTGAAGGCTTGTTTTTAAACATATTGAGTGTTATTTATAAACAGTTGGGTTTTATTCTGATGTGTGATGTGTTTACAACAGGACCACACAGTTTTAAAGAAGCAGATTGAAGCAGGACTACCTGGGTGTGGGGTTCGACGCCACAGGTAGGCTTGCAGGTTTCTGGGTTTTAAATTGTATTATATGGTTTTGTTTATTCTTTATTTTTGTCTGGTAGGGCCACACGTTTCTATGCCATTTGGGATTTGCTGTGACTGGGTGTGGGCTTATCAGACGCCGCAGGTGTGCACTGATTTTTAAATTGTTTTAAGAGTGACTCCATTAAAGTTTTGTATTTAATAAATTTGTTTTGTTTTTTACAGTTGATCACTGTCACCTGCTGTCCTTAAAGTTTTTGTCTTTTGTTGGTCTGCCTAGTTTATTGAATTGTATTTTGTTTGTAGTGCATGTGAGGGCAGCTGACTGTTTTAACATCTTGGGTCACTTCCTAAATATTCGGTACCATTTATTTTAAATCAAACCCTTTGTCTATATTAAAATAAATATCATTATTGTAAGTCAGATTTATTCTCAGTGTTTAATTGTTTCCTTTTTATCGGCTCATAACATTTGGCGTTGTTTGGTAAACAAGTACGGGAAGTGACCAGTTTTTTTTCTTTTTTTGTGTACGAGTTGCATTATAAGGACAGCAGGGACAGTGGGAGTGGGTCTTCTCGTTGGCGACAAGGCATCAATATGGACGTGTCCAGCAGCGCTGCGGCTCAGGAGGTGCTGGATAAACAGGCCATGTCACAGAGAATAAAGGACCTTGAAAGTCAGCTGGCGGCTCTCAGAGGAGCGGCCGCAGGCTCAGAAAGTCAATCAACGTCTTCAGGAGCTGCGGAAGCTGTAAGGCACACTCCTGTTATTTATGTGCAGCAGGACAGAAAACTGCCATTCTTTTCTGGAAAACTGGATGGTGCAGAGTCGTTAACTTTGGATGAATGGATTGAACTGATGAGTAATTATGTGCAAACAAGAGGGCTCACGGAAAAGGACCGGGCACAAATTGTTTTTGAACATCTAGAGGGTGCTGCCCGGACTGAAATTAAATTTCTTCCTGCAGCTACAAAGGAGAGTGTTACAGGTATTTTTGATGTACTTAAAGAAGTCTATGGTTGTATGCATTCAAGAATCTCTTTACAACGTAGATTCTTTAACCGTAAACAGCTTGAGGGGGAGTCTTTGCTTGATTATTCTCATGCTCTTATGGACTTGATGGATCAGATAGTCAAAAATGATGTACACGCTGCTTCAGAATCCTTTAAAGACTTACGTGACCAGTTCTGTGATGGTGTGAGAGAGCAGGCACTCAGAATAAGACTACGAGATTTAATCAGTTCCAACCCAGCGTGGACAATCCGGGATGTTAGAGGGGAAGCCACTAGGTGGATGGCGCAATATGAACATCAGTCATCTAAATTCAAGTGTAATTCTAACAACCCAGTCTTGAATGAAATGTTTGCCTCTTGTGAAAGTTCTGTCTCCCGCCCTTCTGAGTATGGGGAGTTGGTGTCCTTGTTGAAAGCTCAGCAGACTCAGTTGGAACTGGTCATGAAGGCTTTGACCCCTCAAACTTTACCTCCCCCCAGAACTCGCAATTTTCGTCCTAGCCGAACTGCTGATGGTAAGCAAATTTGTTTTCGGTGCAACCAAAGTGGGCATATTGCCAGAAATTGTACTGCCACTTTAAACACTGAGCCTAAACAGGCTGTTCTCCCCAAGCAGTCGGAAAACTAGAACCCGCCAGTGTGCAGAGCCAAACATTGGTGGGCGGTTTTCATGGCTCCATTGATGATGGGTCGAATGTCTGTAACCTTGTTGGTGAATGCTTGGAGGGGGAGGTGGATTTTTCTGGGGTTAGGGTAAATTGTTTGTTGGATAGTGGGTCTATGGTAACTACCTTAACAGAAAGTGCTTTTAAAAACAATTTTTCTCATTTGTCGGATAAAGACCTGAAGGACTGTGGTTGGTTGGGTTTAAAAGCAGCAAATGGGTTAAGAATTCCTTACCTTGGTTACATAGAGCTTGATGTTGTTGTGTTGGGTGTATTGCTTCCTCGTCAAGGTGTGTTGATAGTCGAGGATCCAACTGATTGTTACATGAAGCGAAAGAAACTTGATGTACCTGGGGTGTTGGGAATGAATGTGTTTAACCCACTTTACCTTGATCTGTGTAAACAATATGGCTCTGATCTCTGGGAAGCACCTATACTCAAGTCAGCACCACGGGGGTGGAGAAGAACCTTGAGATACTGTCAGATGATGGAAGCTATGGCCAACTCCCCTGACCCTCATCAGGTCAGAGTTCAGGGTAAGAAATCTTTTTGTGTCAAAGCTGGAAGTTTGTGTTATGTGCCGGTGACATGCCCACAGATGCCCGTACACCAGCCTACTGATTTGTTAGTTGAGCCTCTGGGTCATGAGGGGGGCAGCCTCCCGGAGGGTTTGTTGGTTTCACCTTCTTTAGTGAAGGCAGGGAGGGGTGGTGTGTATGTTCCCATTACCAATGTGGGTATAAGTGATATGTGGTTAGCACCTCGTAGAGTTGTGGCCACTGTTCAGACTGCTACTGTGGTGACGGAAGAGTCTAAGATAAAAGTCTCTGTTGACTCACATAGTTGTACAGCATTCATTGCTAGTCATGAAAATGCCTTAAATAACACAGACTTGGACCTACCTGAGTTTGAAAATCTGCATGGTAAAGAGAAACAACTGGCAAGGGATTTGTTGTTAAAATACAACAAGGTGTTTGCCAGGAGTGATCTAGATGTGGGTAGTACCAATTTAGTGAAACACGAGATCCCCTTGTTAGATGAAACACCAGTACGACAACCTTATCGACGCATTCTTCCTTCTCAGTATGATCTGGTCCGTAATCACATTCAACAGCTATTACAAAGTCATGTTATTAGGGAAAGCAGTAGTCCATATGCATCACCAATAGTTTTAGTACAGAAAAAAGATGGTACATTACGCATGTGTGTGGATTATAGACAGCTGAATGCTAAAACAAGGAAGGATGCATTCCCTTTACCTAGGATTGATGAATCTCTGGATGCGTTGGCTGGAGCACAGTGGTTTACAACACTAGATTTGGCTAGTGGGTACAGTCAGGTTGAGATGGCTGACAAGGACAAGGAAAAAACTGCTTTTTGCACACCATTTGGACTATTTGAGTTTAATCGCATGCCTTTTGGCTTATGTAATGCACCCAGTACTTTTCAGCGTCTGATGGAGCGTCTGTTTGGAGACTGCCGCTACCAGTCACTGCTTTTGTATTTAGATGATGTTATTATCTTCTCTTCAACTGTCGAACAGCATTTGCAACGGTTAAATCAGGTATTCTCCAGATTGGAAAGCCAGGGGTTAAAGGTCAAACTATCAAAATGTCATTTTTTCCAGAAGAGAGTTAAGTATTTGGGTCATGTGGTATCAGAGGAGGGGGTCTCTACAGACCCAGATAAGGTAGCAGCAGTACGAGACTGGAAGCGACCCGCTACTCTGGCAGAGCTTCGCTCATTTTTAGGGTTTGCCAGTTATTATAGGAGGTTTATGGGTGGTTTTTCAAAGGTGGCTGCCCCGTTAAATCGTCTTGTTGCTAGACTGCTTCCTCCTAGGAAAAGGGGTAAAACCCCTAAGAAGCCTTTGGGTGACTTCTGGGATGAAGAGTGTGAGCAGAGTTTTCAGAAGCTCAAAGCTACATTGATAACAACTCCTGTTCTTGCCTATGCAGACTTCCAGAAGCCTTTTGTCTTGGAAGTAGATGCCAGTCATGGAGGGTTAGGAGCAGTACTCTCTCAAGAGCATGGGGGTAAGTTGCGTCCTGTAGCATTCGCAAGTCGCAGTCTGAAGCCCACTGAGCGTAACATGAGTAACTACAGCTCTATGAAGTTAGAATTGGTAGCTCTTAAATGGGCGGTTACAGAAAAATTTAGAGAGTATTTGCTGGGTAACAAGTGTACAGTCTTTACAGATAATAATCCATTGAGTCATTTGGCTACAGCAAAATTTGGGGCAACAGAGCAGAGATGGGTCTCCGAATTGGCAGCTTTTGATTTGACTTTGAAATACCGCCCAGGCTCGCAAAATGCTAATGCAGATGCACTGTCCCGTCAACATGTCATGCACAGAGAAGTAGGGGCTGGCTTAGGTCTAGATGAGGGGTTTGCTGGAGTACAGGAAGAGATCTGTGCATTACCGGGTCTGTCAACCACTGACCTTAGTACATTGCAACATCAGGATCCTGTTGTGGGTTCCTTTAGGCGATTTTGGGTAAGGGGTAGGAAGCCTGATGCTAAGGAGAGAGATGGGCTTGATAAAGCCACTAGAGAGTTAGTTCGGCAGTGGGGTCGACTTAGGGAAAGAGAATCTGTCCTTTATCGTTGTGCTTACACTTCTGACGGACAGACTGAGGTTGAACAATCTGTGTTACCACATTGTTTGCAGGAGGGTGTTCTTCGCTCACTTCATGATGATCATGGCCACCAGGGAGTAGAGAGGACTTTACAGTTGATTCGCTCGCGGTACTATTGGCCCAATATGTACTCAGATGTAGAGAGGTGGTGTAAAAACTGTGAAAGGTGTGTGGTATCGAAGGCCATGTTGCCAAAGGTTAAAACCTACATTGGTGCGATCAAAGCTTCTAGACCTCATGAGATTTTGGCAATAGACTTCACGGTTTTAGAACCTTCTACAGATGGTAGAGAAAATGTTCTTGTAATGACTGATGTATTTTCCAAGTATACACAGGCTGTTCCCACGAAAGATCAGCGTGCGAGTACTGTTGCAGAGGCACTAGTGAAACATTGGTTTCAGCTGTTTGGGCCCCCAAGCCGGATTCATTCTGATCAAGGGCGAAATTTTGAGAGTAATTTGGTCTATCAGCTCTGTAAGTTGTATAAAATCGAGAAAAGCCGCACTACCCCTTATCATCCTCAGGGGAATGGGCAGTGTGAGCGTTTTAATCGCACCTTACATGATTTACTTCGAACACTTCCACCAGAACAGAAACGTAGGTGGCCTCGCCATATTTCTCAAGTTACCTTTGCATATAATACAACTATCCATCAATCCACTGGAATGACACCCTACTTCTTGATGTTTGGTAGGGAGCCACAGTTGCCTGTGGATTTCCTGGTGGGACGGAGGGAAACTGATGAAGATCTTGGCCTGCCCTTGGAAGAGTGGGTAGAAGAGCACCAAAAGTCTCTAACGGTGGCTTATGACATGGTGCATCGAAAATTGGAGAGTAAAAGAGCTCAGAGAAATCAGGATGGGGATGTTGCTCCAGATTTTCAGGAGGGAGATCTGGTGTATACCAGAAATCACTCTGTCCGGGGTCGGAGTAAGATTCAGGATTTTTATGACTCCACTCCTTATCAAGTGGTTCGCCCACCTCCTGATCGAGGTGTAGTGTATTCTATAGCACCTGTGGATCAGGAAGGACCCTTCCGCCAAGTACACCGGGCCGAGCTTAGAAGCGTTCCTGAAAGTAGTGTGGTGGAGTCTCAAGATATGGAGGCTGAGAAAAATGTGTTGACTGACAGTGGGGCAGAGAATGTAATTGTTGATTTGCCTAAGTCTGAAATCTTATCGGATGTTGAGGATGTTGAAGCAGGTATTTCTGAAGATGTACTGCCTGATGGTCAGCTTTTTCCTGGCCAAGTATCCGCTGTGGAAACTGGTACAACCATAAATTCAGAGCCCAGGAGGTCAACTAGGAAGACTGCAGGACAACATTCAAACCCATTCAGGCTGCCCCGTTCTGTGCAGACAAAAGAATAGCTGTCCGGTATTGGTTAATTTCTTCAGGTACATCGTCGGGTCGTCGATGCACGATGATGGGGGGGAATGTAACAGGTGGCACCACAAGGTGGCACAATTTCCCTGTGCTGTAAGCCTCTAGAAAAGGGAAGTTGTCAGTATTGATGACAGGGTGCAATTTCCTGAGAGTGGCCAGGTGTGTTGTGTTCACACATGCTGTGGTGCAGGCGCTTGGGGTAGGTTTGAAGGCTTGTTTTTAAACATATTGAGTGTTATTTATAAACAGTTGGGTTTTATTCTGATGTGTGATGTGTTTACAACAGGACCACACAGTTTTAAAGAAGCAGATTGAAGCAGGACTACCTGGGTGTGGGGTTCGACGCCACAGGTAGGCTTGCAGGTTTCTGGGTTTTAAATTGTATTATATGGTTTTGTTTATTCTTTATTTTTGTCTGGTAGGGCCACACGTTTCTATGCCATTTGGGATTTGCTGTGACTGGGTGTGGGCTTATCAGACGCCGCAGGTGTGCACTGATTTTTAAATTGTTTTAAGAGTGACTCCATTAAAGTTTTGTATTTAATAAATTTGTTTTGTTTTTTACAGTTGATCACTGTCACCTGCTGTCCTTAAAGTTTTTGTCTTTTGTTGGTCTGCCTAGTTTATTGAATTGTATTTTGTTTGTAGTGCATGTGAGGGCAGCTGACTGTTTTAACATCTTGGGTCACTTCCTAAATATTCGGTACCATTTATTTTAAATCAAACCCTTTGTCTATATTAAAATAAATATCATTATTGTAAGTCAGATTTATTCTCAGTGTTTAATTGTTTCCTTTTTATCGGTTCATAACATACAGCACACAATATTTTATCAGTGTGTGCGTCAGTTGCATGCATGTATGTATCCGTTCAGGTCAAAAAGATAAAGAACCGAATACTATCAGAAAAACGACTAGCAGCGGTTAGCTACTGTTAGCTTAGCATGCTAACTGGAGCAAATAATAATAATAATAATAATAATGTCTATTCCTGTCATCTGCGTATGTTTCCCATACACAGACGAAATTTGTCTCTGCATTTAACCCAACCACCTACCAGGTGGTGCAGTGAGCAGCCCGAAAGCGCCCGGGGAGCTGGAGAAATAGGTGTGCACTCATAGACACCCCAAGCTGGGTAGTGGCCGGGGCGCGAACCCACGACCTTCGGGTCCGTAGTCAAAAACCCTGCCACTAGACCATCTTGGCTCCCAAATCTTGTTCATAAAGTCGTTATTTCGACACAAACACGGCAAAACCGTCACAAAATACAAAAACAGTGCTCAAACACCTGTGACAGGTTTTATGGGTTCGTTAATTTAGCAGAAATATGGCTTTAAACAGATGTTGAGTGTTAGGTGGTTTCATTTGCACCTAGGGCCTACCCGCCTCCATTATCGCTTTGCCGGGGGGACGAAGCAGTGCGCGCACCTGAAGGACCCCTCGCATGCAACTGTGCCAAACTACAGCAGGTGGCGCCAGAGAACTAATTCTGCACATCAGTTCTGGTGAAATTCATTAAACTTCTCATCTCTGTTACACCAGGCTAGTTTGTTAAAACAGCATCACTACAAGGGATAGTTTTCTGAGGAAGTCTTATCTCGGTTAGCTGTTTTTAAGACGCAAAATACGTAAAACTCTCAACGTTGATTTCTAAGTAGAGTCAACACGATTCAAGATGGCCGCCTCACTCGGAAAGCCCACTGCATGGCAGGTGATCCCACACACCCACTACACAGCTGCTTCAGACTGCTGCCATCAGGGAGGAGACTGAGGAGTCTCCAGGCTCGAACCAGCAGACTGAGAGACAGCTCTGTTCATCAGGCAGTCAGGATGCTAAACACTCTGCCTGCTCTGCCTCCCCTCCCATTTGAACTGCCTTAACACAAAAAACTTTCTCACACATTACCACACAACACAAAGATTTTAACACTGGACTCTGTGTCATCAAACGGGTTATTCACTAAACTCTCGGTCATGTGCTCATTCAGTTTGCACTACTTCTCATATTTGCACTAATGTTTGTATTACATTACTGCCTATAGTCATACTACTGTTTACATTCACTGTTTACATTTATTAATACTGTTTACATTTATTACTACTGTTTACATTTATTACTACTGTTTACATTTACACTACTTTTATATCTACACTACTGCTGATACATATACAGTATTCTCTGACTAGCCTTATTTAAGGATGCCCATGTGCCTTATGTGCCTTACTGCATATGCCACTTTGCCTCTATACCAACATCAACTACCTCATACATATACTGTGTACATTAACTCATATGCTGCTTTGCCACTCTTTGCAAATGTCAATGCTAGAACCTTCAGTTTATTTTATAGATATACTTTTTATACTACTATGCAAAAACTCAGGACAGTATTACACTTTTATTATTTCATTTTATGCTTATGTTCATTAAATGTTTAGTGTTTTAGTGTTGGTGTAAATTTTCATACTTTTATACTACTATGCAAAAACTCAGGACAGTGTTACACTTTTACTATTTTATGCTTATGTTTATTAAATGTTTCAGTGTTTTAGTGTTTAAATGGTTACTGTTGCACCGAGGGACTGAGAGAAACGCAATTTCAATCCTGTGTATGTCCTGTACATATTGCAGTTCTGACAATAAAGTTGACTTTGACTTTGACAACTAGCACACCTAAAAATAGCTTTAATCATAGTCATTTTAAAGACATTATATTTGATGTGGTAAAAGCGGAGTGTGTTCAACAACATATTCTAACAGATTAGTTTAAAATTTTGCAACTAATTATTTGGAGTCAGCTCTGCCCATCTGTTAGCAAAATATCATAAAAAGTACCAAATGGATTTTAAAGAAACATTCAGGAAGTAATTTTAGTTTTATCGATAACTGATAAACTTTTTGTATCAATGCTGAAGTCACATTTCATTAGATAATCAATAAAATATTTCCCATTTTAATAACGGGGGGGGGGGGGTTAATTCAACAGGGGTCTGTTTTCATTTGTTTCATTAATGTAGGAATTTTTTAAACTTTAATTTTTTTGTTGTTTATTGTATTGAAAGACAACAGATGAAAATTAGCCAAATCTGGTGGAATGCATCAAATGTTTTGCATATTTATAATAATAATAATAATAATAATAATAATAATAATAATAATAATAAACTTTATTTGTATAGCACCTTCCTACAATGCCTTGCATTGACCAAGGTGCTTATATTACAACTGCAGGTGGCACAGTGGCGCAGTTGGTAGGTAGAGCTGTTGCAAAAAGATCACCGGTTCAAATCCCAGTTTGGGACCATTCTGGGTGGAGTTTGCATTTTCTTTGAGTCTTCTCCGGGCACTTACCAAAAGCATGCATGTTAGGCTGATTGGTAACTTTACATTGTCCCTAACTCCCTATGTGAGTGAGAGAGTGAATGGTTGTTTCTCTCATTTCTTTCTGTGTTCCTATGATGGACTGGAGACCTACGGTGTTTCCCGCCTCTCACAAAGTGACTGCTGGACATGGACACCAGTGAGCCAAAAAGGAAGAAGAGGGTAAAGAGGGAAGTATGGAAGGAAGTATGGAAGGAAGTAAGTATGGAAGGAAGGAAGTATGGAAGGAAGGAAGTATGGAAGTATGGAAGGAAGGAAGTATGGAAGGAAGGAAGTATGGAAGTATGGAAGGAAGGAAGGAAGGAAGCAAGCAAGCAAGCAAGCAAGCAAGCAAGCAAGCAAGCAAGGAAGGAAGGAAGGAAGGAAGGAAGGAAGGAAGGAAGGAAGGAAGGATGGAAGAAAGGAAGGAAGGATGGAAGAAAGGAAGGAAGGAAGGAAGGAAGGAAGGAAGGAAGGAAGGAAGGAAGGAAGGAAGGAAGGAAGGAAGGAAGGAAGTATGGAAGTATGGAAGAAAGGAAGTAAGGAAGGAAGTATGGAAGGAAGGAAGTATGGAAGTATGGAAGTATGGAAGTATGGAAGTATGGAAGTATGGAAGTAAGGAAGTATGGAAGGAAGGAAGTGTGGAAGGAAGGAAGTATGGAAGAAAGGAAGTAAGGAAGGAAGTATGGAAGGAAGGAAGGAAGTATGGAAGTATGGAAGTAAGGAAGTATGGAAGTAAGGAAGTATGGAAGGAAGGAAGTATGGAAGGAAGGAAGTATGGAAGGAAGGAAGTAAGGAAGGAAGGAAGGAAGGAAGGAAGGAAGGAAGGAAGGAAGGAAGGAAGGAAGGAAGGATGGAAGGAAGCAAGGAAGGAAGGAAGGAAGGAAGCAAGGATGGAAGGAAGCAAGCAAGGAAGCAAGCAAGCAAGGAAGCAAGGAAGGAAGGACGCAAGCAATCAAGCAAGCAAGCAAGCAAGCAAGCAAGCAAGGAAGGAAGGAAGGAAGGAAGGAAGGAAGGAAGGAAGGAAGTATGGAAGAAAGGAAGTAAGGAAGGAAGTATGGAAGGAAGGAAGGAAGTATGGAAGAAAGGAAGTAAGGAAGTATGGAAGGAAGTATGGAAGGAAGGAAGTATGGAAGGAAGGAAGGAAGTATGGAAGAAAGGAAGTAAGGAAGTATGGAAGGAAGGAAGTATGGAAGGAAGGAAGTATGGAAGGAAGGAAGTATGGAAGGAAGGAAGGAAGGAAGGAAGGAAGGAAGCAAGCAAGCAAGGAAGCAAGCAAGCAAGGAAGCAAGGAAGGAAGGACGCAAGCAATCAAGCAAGCAAGCAAGCGGAAGGAAGGAAGGAAGGAAGGAAGGAAGGAAGGAAGGAAGGAAGGAAGGAAGGAAGGAAGGAAGGAAGGAAGGAAGGAAGGAAGGAAGGATGGATGGATGGATGGATGGATGGATGGATGATGTTAAGTGCACACTGTCCTGATTTAATAAAAGACTCAATTCAAGCTGATCCAATTTAAGATGGCCGCCACAGTCGACTGACTATAGAATACACAAAAATGGCTCCAACTCAGTCACTCTTTTAAAAAACTGAACTAAAGTTTGATGTGGTAGTAGTCATCCACGACACTCAATCTGAGCATGGCATATTGTTCATGTCAAGGTTTGACCAAACAGGCTCAAACTCCATTTATGACAAAAGATGATCTTAATTGGAAAGTCTGACATTAAAGGTGGTGGGTCATATGGTTTCCATGGTTACCATGGCGATGAGAGTCGCTGCTTGGGTTTGAATCTCAAGACCTCTTCACTCCTGGTTAAAAAAATGTTGGGGGGGAAATAAAAGTTTGTCCTCGTTGGCTCACGGGCTCCATGTTCGTCCCGAAAACTGCGCTTTAGTTTTTGCGTGCGGGGTCAGAACAGGTCCCCCATAAGAAGCAGTGGAAGTTTGGAGATGGAGTTCATAACGAAACGGTTGTTTCTGTGTCCAGACACTCAAACGTTGATGTTCCGCACTCGCAGCCATCTATAAAAGCTGGTGATGGACAGCTATCTCACACCCACTGATCACATGGCGCTCTGTCGTTATTTAAGAAATGTGCTCCCATCACTAATCGTGAGCAGAGGCACCAACTGAATCATGTGCCCTCTCTCTCTGTTGGCCGCGTTTAATTTGATGCATAAAAACAAGCACAGCTGCTGTCACATCTGTTTGGCAGCTGCACAATCCAATATGTATGACGGCAAAAAAGTGTCCGACACCGTTAATTTAAATGTCAGCCGTAGTCGTGTGGGTGGCCTTGGCTGTCACAGAGGGGCGGTGGAGGAAGTGAAGATGTTCTTCTGAAGCGAAACAAAAGCCACTACCTGTCTTCCTCTTCATCTGCCCTCGTTCCTCCGCCTCTCCGTCTTCCCGCCGCTCATCCCGTCTCCGCTTCCGATGGAAACTAAACAGTGGGAAAGGTTTTATTGCTCTGCCGCCTCAGTGCTTCGCTGATTTAAAAAAAAAACAGTGACGAGGAGACGAAACAAGAGCGAGACGCTTTTGAAGAGAAGGGAAATATGTTCAGGACCGCTCTGAAAGTTTACATCAAAAACGACAAAAAGCAAAGGAAACCTGCACGTTCTGCTATATATAAAAACAGGAACCTGCCAACAAACAGCTGACATGAATGAGGCAAATAATTTGCACATTGAACAACAATAACAAGTCTTTAAAACAAACTAAATTGTTGTACTTTTTATAGTTAGGTGGCTGTTGCAGCCATCTTGAAAAGGATCGGCTCCAAATGACTCAGTTGCATCCACTGATTATTAGCCAATTACTGTGTTTTCCGTCTTACACGTCGCTCTGCCCTATGAGTCGCATCAGTCCATATTTGTCTAATAAAGTGGAAAAATCCATAAAGACGTCGCTTCACCATATACGTCGCAGCGATTATGCGTCACTGCTGACAACCCGGAAATGTGGGCCGGTGCAGTGCCAAAAATTGTTGGGCTGCCAAATGGCCGCTGCGGGAGCGTGTATGGGATGACTTTAACAAGAATTTAACAAGATTAACATTTAAAAGCAATTATTTGTTTAATCGAAATTATAGTAAAGGTGTGTCTCAGTCTAGTTTGCTTAATAAATGTACTTTGATGGTCAAATCATCTGTATTTCAAAAACCAATATGCAGAAGTAAATGCTTTCACGCGACGAGTCACTGTGCAAATGGAATAAGATAAAAACTTAAAATGCTGGTCAAGATTCTCAGTCATCCAGGACATGATAAAATCAGAACAAGCGTTCAATACAAAAACAACTGGACTTCATTTGTAATGATTAAACAATTGTTTGTTTGTTCGAAATTATAGTGTGTGGCTCAGTCTAACATTTGCTTAATAAATGCAACTTAATCATCAGATTAGCTGAAACGCTACTCGTTTAATTGAAATTTAACAAGAAAAGCACCTAAGCAATTACAGGTTGTCCTCGACTTACGACGGAGTTCCGTTCCTACATGGCGTCGTAACTCGAATTTCGACGTAACTCGAAACATACGTCCAAACTGCACTTTATACGTACAGACTGTATTTTACCAAGCACTTAGCCTATAGTCCCCTACATAATTTTCAAAAAACACATACATTTCAGAGCCATAATGAAGTGAAAAAAGAGTTAATTTCCTACTCTGGACTGCTGGTGAAGCCATTTCTTTGTTCCTCCCTCCCTCCTCCGGATTCTCCATTTGTTTACGTTGTAAACTGCTGTCCATAAAACAGCTACTTTTCCACAGCTGCTGCCTGTCCAGCTTGCTCCAACAAGTTTTGTTTTGTTTTTTGAATGTCCAGAGGACCAGACTTAGCTTTTTTAGAGAGTACAGTTAGCTGTAGCCTCCACAGCTAGCAAAACGGGAAACCGGAAACTGCCGGAAACTGTCGAAATCGGCTTCAAAATAAAAAAATTCAAAATATATATATTTTTTAATGGAGATGCGTGTCGTAACCCTGAAACGTCGTAACTCGAGACCGTCATAAGTCAAGGACTACCTGTATTTGTTTGCTCAAAATTATTGAAAAGGTGTGTCTCAGTTGAACTTTTACTTAATAAATAAATGCACTTTTAATAGTCAAATTAGCATTTTGCCGGGGTGGTGCAGCTGGATTGACGGTCAGTCCAAGTAGCAAGCAGAACCAAGATGGGGAGACTTTGGCAGGCTGATTGTATCATTAAAAGCTGGTGAAGGTTCTCAGTCATTCAGGATATGGTCAATTCAAAAAAGTTAAAAGTATAAAGTAAAGTATAATAAATAAAGTCCAGTTGCTTTTGTCTAGAACTTTTTTGAATTTGTCATTATAGCCACATTTACCTATTACAGGATATAACGGCATGCCATACTGCTACGACTACTCTGCTACCAACAAGTGGCTGAAAATGGTACTGCGTTTAAAAAAAAATTCAGTCAGAATGAAGGAAAACGGTCATATCTCAGCCAAAAATTGGTTTATAAATATGGGGAAAAAATTCATAAATATGTCACTTTGGCCTATAAGTCGCAGGGTATGCAAATTACGCAAAAGATTTTGACTTATAAAGTGGAAACTAGGGTATTCCATCCTCTTCTGTCTGTTCTCTAAGTTGGTCATGGGGGCAGCAACTTCAGCAGGGAGGCTCAATCTCTTTCATCAGCTCTTCTAGTCAGCTGAGAGGTATAGTCTCTCCTGCATGTCTTGGGTCTTCCCCAGGGTTTCCTCACAGCTGGACACACCTGTAAAGCCTTATAGGGAGGTATCCAGGGTGGCATTATTACCGGTGTTTCTAAGTGTGCTTATTATAAGCAAATTCGGGCTTATTTATTTCTACAGTTGCTTGCAAATCTTGTGAGTCGCGGGTTGCAGGTTTTTGGGCTTGCTTTTGAACGTGAAGTTGCTTATTTGGGTTTGACTTTCTTTCCGAGTGAAACCAGTTGATTATCTCCCAGCTCCGCACAACAAAGCAAAAGACGAGTGGTTTAGATAGTTTGTCCCTTCCACGCCCCCGTTTCCTGTTTATCACTCCTGTCCAAGTCGGCGAGGCGCGTAATTCCCCGATCGGTTACGAAAGCACAATCCTTAGAGTACTTCCGGTTTGCACGGATCGCCGTTGTTTATGAATAAGAACCGTCTTAATTTACTTGAAAAATCACGTGCTCCATCTCTACCGATCTTCATGTAGCTAATTTACGTCGCTCGTATTTCTGTTGCAAATCATTGGCTAAGATATATGCAATGCATTAGAG
>JBBPBX010029158.1:0-27881 GCA_038048925.1 Garcialebias charrua | reverse complement strand
CCAGAAACTTCAAAATAAATTCTCTGACGTCAATTTGAACCCGCTCACTGGAACCGGTACTGAAAGGGGCTATGGAAACAACGTGTACCGAACCGAGTCGAGGTGAACCGAGCCAAACTGGGCTGAAGAGGAGCAGTGGAAAAGGGGCTTTAATCAGTGATTTGATCCTCAAGTTAAAAACGTACCAAAACTTTACACAACCAAAGCAAAAAGAAGGTCACTGAAGAAAACCTGCAGAATAAATATATAGAATTTATGTCGTGAAAAAAATAAGCCCACCAACACACACACGCCCCCCCCCCACACACACACACACACACACACACACGCACGCACGCACCCCTCTTTCAGTACTTTGGGCTGTGTCTGTGGATACCCAGAACAATAAGGCCTTTCACTAGAAACAGTCTCCTTTATTATATTGCACCTCACATTTGGCACTGAGTAACAGGGAGGCAGCCGGCTTTTACCCCCTTTTCATTTTCACCCCTCCCCAAAATTACCCCATCACTCCTTCTTCTGTTCCACTGCGTAAAAAATCTGTCTTGTGTTCGATAAATACGCTGCTCTGTGGAGCAGATGGTACAAAGTATTTCTGTGAATGAATGGGGCAAAAACTAAATGTGAAATAAAAGCAACTTTTGGCACATTTAACTAAAAGATTTGCATGCTTAATGAGAAAATGTTTTAACAGTAGTCTCACTTTAGGCATACACTGACAGTTGTACCCAATTTTTAAATGATCTTATTAATTAGGAATAAAAAGATTAAATCACTTCCCATAGGCATGCAAGTAGAAATTTAATATTTTCTTACCTTTAGGCAATTCACAACTTTACCCTCAAAATATGAACATATAGCAGGAACAAAGTTTGGTTTATCACTCTTATAATTCTCCTAAAATCATACTGTATATTCAAAAATATTACCACAACTCACAGATTTCCCAGTGACTGTATGAAAAATTGACTAAGTGTCCATTTCTTCTCTCATTGATGGAAACTGAAGCAGCAGCACCCAGTTTACGGAAGCTGCCATGTTGAATTTTCTGTTTTCTTCTTTTTTTAAGAGACCGAGCACTGGTTTAGTCTTTCAGGCCCTCATACTCTCCCAGACAAGATTATGATGTCACGTGATTTTTTTTATTTTTAGCCCGAAATAACTTATTACGACTAAACATATGGGGAAAATATGTATTTTGACATACAGCAATAAGATAAGAACTACATGAATCAACAAAAGTCAAAACTAAGATGCACTGAAGCCCATCAGGGATGTCCTGTTTAAGCTTCAATGCCTGGCTTCTAGTTTAAGGTCTAGATATCTACTGTCTGTGAGATTGCCTGTGATAAGTGAAAACACTGAAAGCGCCATGAAGCATGGAAACATTCCTGTCTCCATTCACCTGTCCCACTGGCAAATAGGTCTAAAAGTTGAAGAAATGTTCATTTTACAAATCTGTGAACACGTTTTTCTTCTTCTGCACACAGCTCTCTGCAGCCAAAATAAGTTTCTGTTTTACAAAGTACTGTATGGTCCTGAAAACACACGAGGCATCCCTGTTTGCAAACTTGAAGAGTTGCTGAGCACAAAGATCTTGAAGTCAGGTTTTAAATCTTTATACTTTTTTGTTAACCATTTAAAAAGACATATGGATTTTTACGTCTTTTGTTACAACATTTATGAAAAAAAGATCTTAGAGCTGGGGCAGCACGGTGGCGCCGTTGGTAGAGCTGTCGCCTCTCAACGAGCAGGTCGTGCTCAAATCCTGGACGGGGGCCTTTCTGAGTGGAGTTTTCATGTTCTCTCTGTGCATGCGTGGGTTTACTCTGGTTTCCTACCACACACCAAAAACATGCATGTTAGGCTGATTGGTAACTCTAAATTGTCCCTAGGTGTGAGTGAGAGTGGATGGTTGTTTGTCTCATTTGTCTCTTTGTGTCCCTGTGATGGACTGGAGACCAGTCCAGGGTGTCCCCCGCCTCTCACACAGTGATTGTTGGACATGGGCACCAGTGACCGCCGTGACCCAAAATGGAAGAAGTGGGTTACGATAATGGATGGATGGATCTTAGAGCTTAGTAAAATGTGCTTAAAGCTTAAATTGTTTGTGAATTTTAAAAAAAAATTACTTAAATATTTTTGAAAATGTTATGGAAAGCTTGATGAGCACGTTATGAAGATAATTTATAATCCTGTGACTTTGCAGGAGTTTTGTCAAATATTACATCAAATGTTTTTACAGTGCTGACCAGATTAGGACTGTGTATTTAACTTACGTAGTGCAGTTTATCATTATATCAAGCTGTGACAATATTAACTCTGAAAACCCTGTTTTGGGCACGCACAATATCTTAATCTTATGGAGTTGGGGAAACAGAGCCAATTTGTTGCAACCACCAAACAACAGCAACAAAAACTCTGAAGGTGCAGAATCAAAGGAAACTGTTGTCAGGTACTGGAAACAGCAACTCAAACCAAACTAATGCTTTACAAGCGCAAAGAAAAGAGCGTCCAGCTCCCTTCCATTCAGGCACTAATAATCTTCATTTCAGCTCTCTATGCCAAAGCAAATATTATATTAGTTCACAAATCTCTATGAACTTCCACTGAAAGCTGTAGCGATGTACTTAAAGCACACATGAATACCACACCACACAAAGACATGGAGATACACACAAACTCACACACAGGTCAGTCAAGGCTGTTGGCACTCAGTTTTATGAATAATGGAGCTATTGAGGCGTTGAGACAGGAGAGCTCTCATAAGCTCATGGCTGCCAGACCACAATACAAGAGGACAGAGCTGAACTGAGACACAAACTCCCCCATACCCTTCAGAAAGTAAACACACTCACGTTTAATGAATGGACAAAAGTGCACATGCATGTACTGGACAGAACACAACCTCCCACCTTCTGTCTGCCAAGCGCCTGGAGTTCTTTTATATATGTGGCCTGCAAAGTTTTTATGTAAACATACACAAAAACAGCTAATTCTCCCCCAAAGTAACAACATGTACAATCAACTGTGTGTGACGCAGACAGAAAGAGGCACAGTGTGTGTTCATGTGTGGTCAGGGGGCTCTGCACTACAGCTGAAAAGATGCTGCAGTCTTTCAAGGAGAAGGGCGTCAGCGCCCTCGTCATCTGCAGCTTCAGGACTCGCTAACAGGAACGCGCTCAAACACGCACAATTCACATCACAGTTCCCAGGAGTGACAGAGGCAACAGTAAAACCCTCAGACTCCACGTGGGCTGCTATAAAACAAACAACTAGCCCCGCTGTTGCTCTGGGTCCCCCTGAGCTGCACTGCAGCGTCTGAAGATGTGCTTTATATGTGCTGTCATTAGTTAACGGCAGTGTTCCTGACATGCTATCATTTAATTGCAGAGGCCTGAGCAGACACACTTCATGACAGTGAGTCTGAACGACTAAGAAGTGAGCAAAAGTTTCAGACACCAACATTCAGCTCATCTTCAAGAAACGTGGAGCAGCAGCAAGAGGGAATGTATTTATAATATAGACAGACAGGGATTCAACATGGGGGCCAGTAGGACTTCACAGAATGAAGTTAAAGTGCAATACTATAGTACTGCAAGAAGGAATGGAGGACAGCAGGACAGTGGTGAGATGTGCTGTAGGAGTGACAGATAGCTTCAAGGTGGAGGTGGGAGTGCATCAAGGATCGGCTCTGAGCCCCTTCTTGTTTGCTCTGGTGATGGACCGACTAACAGATGAGGTCAGGCAGGAATCCCCATGGACTATGATGTTTGCAGATGACATTGTGATCTGTGGTGAGAACAGGGAACAGGTGGAAGAGAACTTGGAGAGGTGGAGGTATTCACTTGAAAGAAGAGGAATGAAAGTCAGCCGTAGTAAGACAGAGTACATGTGTGTGAATGAGAGGGAGGCCAGTGGAACAGTGAGGCTACAAGGAGCAGAGGTCACAAAGGTGCAGGACTTCAAGTACTTGGGGTCCACTGTCCAGGAAAATGGGGAATGTGGTAAAGAGGTGAAAAAGAGAGTCCAGGCAGGATGGAGTGGATGGAGAAAAGTTTCAGGAGTGATTTGTGACAAAAAGGTGTCAGCAAAGGTCAAAGGAAAAGTTTACAAGACAGTGTCATTGACAAAAAGACAGGAGAAAGAACTGGAAGTGGCAGAAATGAAGATGCTGAGGTTCTCCTTAGGAGTGACAAGGATGGATAAGATCAGGAATGAGATCATCAGAGGTACAGCACATGTTGAACAACTGGGAGATAAAGTTAGAGAGGCCAGACTGAGATGGTTTGGACATGTCCAGAGGAGGGACAGTGGGTATATTGGTAGAAGGATGTTAGAAATGCAGCTGCCAGGAAAAAGACAAAGAGGAGATATATGGATGCAGTTAGAGAGGACATGAAGGTAGTTGGAGTGAGGACAGAAGATGCAGAGGACAGAGTGAGGTGGAGGAGGATGACTCCCTGAAAAGGGAAAAGCCGAAAGAAGAAGAAGAACCTTTAAACGTCACAGATCAAGCCAGTGAAAAATAAGAACAGAAGCTTGAATTTGGGTGAAGTGACAGATGACGATAGGAGAGAGGAAGGCAACGAGGAAGCAAGAAAGAAAATAGAATGTGCAGCACAACAGACTGAGGCATAATTGGATAATGTGAAGTGGCAGGACAGACACTTAAAGACCAGACAAGGTTTAAGCAAAAATTAAATAAAAAAAATCGTAATGACAAGAGAAGACAGAAGATGGAAAATAATTTACTTGATGGTTGCTTGTGATGATGTGGAAAACTTAAACTGAAAGAGAAGTGGCAACATCAGACAAAAGAAAAAGAAAATGCAAAAAGAAAAATGTGACAAAGAAAGCTGAAAGTTGAACTTGTTGAAAATATATAAAAATAAAAAATAAAAGAGTTTAAAAAGACGCTCCAAAACCTAATAAGAACGAGAAAGTAGAGAAAATAGAAAAACAGCTGGTAGACGAGAAGGGAACGCCTGAAAACACAAGATGCAGAGATTCAAGCACTCAGCGCCTGCAGCAGGCCTGCCCGCGTACAGTCCCACACAAAAGAATACGACCGAGACTGAAGGCGGTGAGGATGGAGAAGAAAATGAGCACAACAACAACTAATGCACAGACAGGAGCCAATTGTTTTGCTTGTGGAGAGAAAAGAGTTTCCCTGGCTTTTGACCAACATGGATAAGCCTCTGCAACAGAGAAATGAAAGGTGGGGGAGATGGCAAACAAAAAAGTGGAAGAGGAGGTAAAGGGGTAGCTTAAGCCTTAGAGAATGAAATGACTGAACCAGCAGGTAACTGGTGGCTTTTACACTTGTTTGATTGGCAGGAGATCATGGGGGCAAGAAGAGGGTGAAAGCAACAGGGCTTTATTGGGTAGTTAAGTGGTTGGCCCTGAGGAGATTTCACATCTCTGCTCAAAGTTAATGTATATTCACACGGATTACACTTTAGAAAGGAAGGAAAGGGAAGAATAACGGGATTGCATTTTAATAGATTCAAAGGGTAACTAAGGGTGAAAAGCACAACAAGTCAAAATGAGAGAAGCTAAAGCTAAAAAGCAAAACAGCTACAAATGATGTAATGTTCCTGGTTTTAGAACCACCAGACTGCATAAACCAAAGCTCGTTTATTAACTGACTAAACACATGCACACGTTTGTGCATCCCAAAGAAAAGCCCTTAATAAGCTCATCAAAAGGGTTTGGATTTTATTTGGAACTATTCTTTTTAGCATTTCGTTTACTACCGTGACATTTCGCTACACCTTCTGCTCAAAACACCTCGTTTTACATGCTCCTCTTTAAAAGACTGTGCACGAAAGACCCGTTTACTCAAAAAGACGAAACAAAGGTTCAAATGCGCAAATGTATTCCATGATTTAAGGTCTATAATTTCTTGAAAGAATGCATATCACTCACTGCCTGTCATGCCAGAGATTTAAACCAAGATTATTTCATGATGGAAAGTTATTTTAGTCAACGTTGTAAAGACATGATGCAAAATTTCATGTGAGCTGTGAGATCTCTTAATTCTAATTGTAGGTGTATTGAATGACTGTGAGCTACTACCACACCACATTTTAGCTCATTATCTACTATTTAATAGAGGTATTTTCATTTACCGGTAAGTGTTTGTCAGAGTTGATTAACCGCGGTGACCATCTTCAATTGGGTGACTCCCAAAGCTAATCAGTTGTAGATGTACATCTGCTGACTTTGATAGTTTTATTAATGAAAAGTGCAGTATAAATTGAATTTATTATTATTATTCAAATTGGTCCAGTGGTTCGTGAGAAGTTTTGCCAACAAACTAACAGGTTGACACCAACAGATGATGCCACAGTTTGAATTTTCTGTTGAACTCTCAACAAATATTAGCCTAATACTGTACTGTATTTGTAAATCTGGCTGAGTTAAACATCTATAGATGTACATTCAATTATTACTTCTGAGAGGCTCGTTCAATTCAATACAGGGATATGTTGCACTATAAATAAATATACACGCTCACATGTACTTACAGATATAGACAAAAATATATTGTCTAATTGGCGGTGGGC
Source organism: Garcialebias charrua (assembly GCA_038048925.1). Classification (NCBI taxonomy): domain Eukaryota; kingdom Metazoa; phylum Chordata; class Actinopteri; order Cyprinodontiformes; family Rivulidae; genus Garcialebias; species Garcialebias charrua. Next base: position 21,309 of record JBBPBX010029158.1, on the reverse strand, counting down.
AATAATGATGTAGATAAGCTGAATGGAAAGGTTGTACTACAAACAAGGCTTTTAATGCTCCTCGGGAACAGAGTATAAATTGTTTTCAAAGTTACAAAGAGATAAATAGGCTTAAGGTTTGAAATAACAATTAGTTTACTTTGGACAAAAACAGTCGGTGTTCTGAATGTAATCTTCACAGCTAAAGTTAAAGAAAGCATCCAGCGTTTCGTGCTTTCATGCGCACTGCACTAGAATTTCAGCAGGCGTGCAAAAAGTTGCATTCCAAGCTTATATTTCAAACAAAATCCACTTCAACCACATTGTTGAAAGCACTGTTGTGTTTTGATTCAGCTCATTCAGCTACTTAGCACAGGAAGCCTTAAAAGAGCAGGTGATGCATGGGGAGCAAGGCAAAACAGACGTCTCTACACAGGAGCAGAAAAATGCAACAGTCGTGAAAAAGCAGTGAGTTTTTACTCACAATGACAGCATTTTGATTTACCTGGGAGAGCAGGTCAGCAAGCGGTGCTTCATTTCACCTGAATACTCAGTAAGTAAATACGTGAAAAAGGTCAGACCACCAAAGAAGGAAAAAAATGAATACATAGTTTTAAACAGTGTGAAAAAAAAAAGTTTTGTAAACTCAATCATCCAGGTAGATAACAACAAAAACAGTTAAATCATGTCATCTGGACCAGTTTCTTTAAGTGAAGAAACGTTTCGTCCCCCATCCAGAGGACTTCGTCCGTCTGCAGCCTGTCAACTAGATCTGTCCCATGGGTAGCCTTCACCGCTGTGTTTCAAGCCAACGTCCTGTTGGAATCTCAGAAACGGGCTTTTAACACGTGCAAACAGAGCACACCCATTCAAAACCATCAATCATCATTAACAGCAATCAAGTGTTTTAGGCCAGGTGGCCAACTTGCTACTCACAGAAACAGCCTGTGGACAACCAAGGCCAAAGTGGTTCAGAAAAAGTTTTATAAGCTCAATCATCCAGGTAGATAACAACAAAAATGGTTAAATCATGTCATCTGGGCCTGTTTCTTTACGTGAAGAAACGTTTTGTTCGCCATCCAGATGACTTTGACAGTCTGCGGCCTGTCAACCTGTCCCAGCTCAGTGTGAAATTTAGTGTTCAATTTTTGATGCAAGTTTCCTGAAGACCTTATCTAAAACACAAAGATGTATTGGGGGGGGGAATAGCACAAAAAAGTACAACGCTCAGTCAACTTATTCAGATTTTTTTTTTTTAGTGCAGGCTTTTTCCACCTCAATGCAGCTTAGATTCTTAAATAGATACAAATACTACAAATAGATACAGCTTAGATGCAATTATTTAACAGTGTTTGTGAGTCTGCAGCCATTACTTGCAAGAGGAGTAAATTAAGTTTTCAGTCTTGCATAAACACGCACACACATGCACAACATGAAAAATAAAGAGCCAGTAGTTACTACGGGTCTTTCTGGAATTTAGGCTGAAACAAGGCGAAACAAAAAAGCGAGACATCTTGTTGCAGAGTCTCTGGCTGATTTGAAAGAGACTGAGAGAATGAAGGATCTGAAGCTCTCGGCTTGTTTCTGAATTTGAGCCATCTGGCTCAGCACCCAGCCGACAAACTTGTGGCTATAGTCTTTGCTCTGTCTGGAATAATCATTCATCAAACTTTAAATGGAAAAGGAGTTGTTTTTTCCTGATCAAATCTGCTCAGTTGCTTTAAACAATGCACAAGTTGTGCTCCTCAGGTGTTAGTTGATCTTTATTGTAATGCCATGATGTTTATGGCTCTGTCTGCATGGATGATTGAACCGGTCTCTTAATGGATAAAATAAATGTGGTTTAGGGAAGAGATGGGATTTCAAGTGCCTCGGCGTGGTTACACAGTTTAAACGTTTAGCTGTAAAGGCAGAAACAGAAACAAAGAAGGCGCCCTTCATTGTTTCTGCTTTCTGACCTGCTTTCTGCTTTCTGGCCAGTGGAAGCCTGCTATGTTAAAACCAGAAACAGCAGCGAGGGCTGCCTCTGGTCTCCTGACTGGATCTGTTCCAGAGAGCTCTAGACAACTCACTCCACTAAATGAAAGAACAGCACAGATTTCAAAGCAGCAGTCTGACAAACTTGAACAAGACTTATCAGCAGCGCTTATTTACATTGGAGTTAAATTGACTGAATTCAATAGAAAAGTTATACAACCTCAAGAATATGAATTTTAAAAACTGACAATAAAAAAAAAACAGAAAAAAAAAAACCACAAAATAATACAGGTAGTCCTCGAGTTACAGCGGCCTCAACTTACGGCGATTCTGTGTTACGAACGCGTCATATTAATAAAAATATAAAATAAATAAAAAAATGTATATTATCTTATTTTATGTGTTTATTTCATGTGTACAGCACTTTGTTGCAGCTGTGGTTGTTTTAAATGGCTTTATAAATAAAGTATTATTATTATTATTATTATCATTATTTAGAAGCCGATTTACGCAGTTTGCGGCAGTGTCCGCCAGTTTTCGGCAGTGTGTCCGCCAGCTTTCGGTTAGCTTCGGTTAGCTCCGGCCAGCCGGCTTTGGAGGACCGTGTGTCCGATGAGAGGTTGACTCATACGGATAAATGAGTTGGAAACGCTCGGTGAACTCTGTGGACGTCTCAGGCCCGGAGCAGCAGCCGCCGATCGCTCCACCGCGCCGCATCCCACCATGCCGGCCGACACCACCAGCTCACCGCGGGATCCGGTGACCATATCCCGCCGCTACTGTCCCTGCCATCAGCCGGTGTTCTGTGCGGGCGGCGGAGAGGCCTGCTGCGGCCGGGAGCTCGCCTCGATGTCCGCCTGGCAGCCTCAGATGTTGGATGGACACCGAGCTAACATGTTAAAATGCGGAGAAACAGCTGTGCAGCCTTTTGGAGCAGCTAACATGCTAACACGGTGCAGCCTTTTGGAGGGACACTGTGGAGAAACTACTCCCAGTAAGTTCAAACAAAAGCGGCAGCGCTTTGCTTTTTTTGGCGTTTTGTGGAGCACTGGCCTATCGGCAAATGAGGGAGAGATTCAGCAGGACCTAATGCTGGAGCACCCGATCTGATCTGCGCCGTGACCTCGGAAATCAGCTGTTTACGAGCTAATCCGGAAGGTGAACACGATCTCTGAGGATCGCAGATCATCCGCTCGGATTGGGACTCTGGACGCTGTTGGTCAACATCTAAGGGCCACAGCTTGGATCAGTGGAAAAAGTCCCGAATTGGACCATATCAGAGTTGCCCAGCAGGACTCAAGGCTGAAGGAAATTATACTGTCTGCCTGAAGTGAAAAATATTTGTAATCCTTATCTGACTTACCCTAAACAGCCTTGGAAAAGGCTGGATATCAAATTTCTCCTGAGACGTGTTTTACTGAGGCAAACAGCTGCACCTACCGCTACCCCCCTCCCCCGGAGAACTTTTCTATGAGCGTTATCGGAGGCCGGCTGGTTACATCTCAGAACTGTTTGCTATCTGGAATGTCTCATGGACAGAAATCTCACTGCCTCAGTCTCAAAATGCAACATGTGATTGTCTTAAATGTGCTTCTGGTATAGTTTTTTCTGTCTCATATGGTGTCATGAAAGACAAAATGTGATATATCTTTTTTTAATACCAACGCTGTGACCCTCATGGTTCTTTCCTTGTTTTCACACCTTTGACCTTCATCCCGATACGGATGGGAGAGGCCGCGCTGAAGAACATAATGTGATGTGATGTTTCATGTGGTCTGATAGCAGCAGCTTCACACACTCGCCCCCTTCAGGATGACTATGCGTACATATTCACGCTGTACTGGTGCAAACTTGTGCAATGTTAATAAAAGTACTCTGACTCTGACTGACTGATTATGGCTCCAAATGTATGGAGCTAACATGCTAACAGGCCTTCCTGTAAACAGTTTGGACCACGTAAAGCAGCACGAAGCTGCAGAATTCGGACGTGCAACGAGCTAACATGCTAAAAGACAGAGACAGGCTTGACCAGCTCAAAGTAAGAAATTAACTATTTTTTTCCTTCCAAATGTACTGTATGTGTTTTTTGACAATTATGTAGGGTACTGTGTTAGGATAGGCGAAGTGCTTGGTAACTGTACAGTACTGTACATGTACGTGTATAAGTGGCGGCTCGTGTGTACTTCCGACTTACGGCGATTTTCGACATGCGAACGGCCGTAGGAACGGAACTCGTTCGTAAGTCGAGGACTACCTGTATTTAAAAATCAATGGGGAATGAAATACCAGTATCCGTAATTCCAGTTATGAGAATGATGACGTCTGTCGTGACTTGGCACTATATAAACAAACTGAATTGAATATGTGCAGCAGCCACAGTGAACCTGGTAAAGTTCACACACACATACACACACACGCACCTGGAAAATATGATTTCATTACCTCATCGGCCTCATGTCAGGACGGACATTAAAATAAGGATGTGTGTTCACTTTCCAAGTTTGCAGGCAGTTTTCACACAATGCATAATTATCTTTAGAGCTCCAAACACTGTCAAGCATAGATGCAATTAAAGTAATCTGTGTGCCCACTGGGTGCCCCCTTGCTGACCCGTCTGTCATAAACCAGCCTGATGTCTCCACAGGCTGCAGTGTGAGCTCTGTGATCCTGACAAAGGCCTTTTGTCTCAGAAAGGCTTCTGTGCTACTGAACCAGATGAGGGCTCAGTGTCCTAATAGTCCCCTGCTGAATCTGTGTTTTATTGCAGGTCACTGAAGCGAAATGATCTTTATATTGGAGTGGGATGACCATTAAACCAGTGTCTTCACAGCAGAGTCTTCCCTGGAGTCATCTATTCAGTGTGCATGTTGTAAAGCTAGATGTTTAACAATTAGGAATACATTAAGAGGTACAAAAGTTTAACATTTAAAAACTGACCCAGCTTGGTTAAACAAGATCAGCTGATTTGTGTTTGCACATTTAAAACAGGGCTTTGCATGTTTCATATTGCAGAACAGCCAATACTGACAGCTCTTCTTATTGGAGACCTTTAAACAAATGTCTATTACGTGAGGATGTGTGTCTTTTGACTGTGGGGATGTCATTTAGTTTGTTTTGAAATTTTCTTTTTGTGCCTTTTCTATCATTGTTTTATTCCTTTTGACATTTTTAAAATAAACTAATTTAACTGAAATCTATTTATCTATCTAACCAACCAACCAGTTTCATAAAGGGGTTGTGGAAAACAGCCCAGGATCCTGATATAATCCATGTTCTCTCTTTTGATGTATACAATTTGATACAATCTGATTTATTTACGTACAGAACCTCTGATGTTCTGAGAAAACTAAATGACACAATAATGTTTTAATAAAGATGTAATGTGAAAGTGGAGGTGGCGATGTATAATGTTACACAACAGCCTTTATTAATGTTTTTTTTTTACCTGTCCATGAAAATAAACTTGCTTTTAAACCAAATTCCTGTTTCATCTATTCATTCCTCAACCTATGGAGCCTGATGTGTCAAGCAACATATAACAACATGAACTCACCGTTTATTTTATTTTAATCCGATATTTCCTTTTGTCATCATAAATTAGATGTCATGATATCCAAGACAAAACAAGAGAAGATTTTTGGAACAATACAAATATTGTCCACTTAATTAAAAACAGATTAATTAGATACTGCTCTATGCTATTACGTTAGTTTCCCCAAAATAAAATGGTTAAAATTTGCTGGCAACTGACTTGTAGAAAGCAAAGTGACACACACTTTAATTCTGTTGTTTCTACAACAAAAACATGCAGAAAAAAATGTTCAATACTGTATTTCATCTTTTGCAGGGCAGCTAGCTACTCGGCAACTACTGTAACTGTAGCCTAGCCACCCACTGGCAATCTCCTAGAAGTTAATCAGTCTCTCCAGACTAAGTAGAAGAAAAAATTAAATGAATTTTGGCTTCTAATTTTAACCCAACCACCCTAAAATAACTGTTTTATTAGTTGTTTGAAGTATTTAGTGGGTTTGACCACGCTCACTTTGTGAATTTAAAAAAATTAATGTAGCGTTTACTCCGTTCTGAAGTCAACCTTATAGAAAACACCCAGAATAAAAAGAAAAAAAACAAGCCCCACAGTGTTGGGTGGTCACGCTTCAGTGGCTTTAATGGCACCACATTGACTTTAAAAACTGCACCTATTAACATAAATGCTGCCGAGGCAGAGGGGTTACTGTTGGAACAGAACCGCTCAGCAAAAACACCAAGTCCAAGCTCCCATCTAAACACTATTCACAAGATGGAGATGTCTCATGTGGACGTGAAGATGATCGAATTAGATTTTCTGATGATTTTCAGATCATTTGAGTTATCTCAAGTAAAGAACAATATTTTCTGCAGCGATGTCCTGACTGTTAAATAAAAAACACACAACTGTTGAGAGATTTGAGATGTAATTGACCAACCTTTCATTAAAAGCATATTTCCTTCTTCATGTCTCTATTCTATTCTGCTTCGCGTCGGCACAGCTTCTTCTTAATATCTAAATTAGAGTGGACAGCATGAGCATATTGCGTTGTAGCTACACCCTGATGAAGAATGCTTTGAAAGTCCTGGTGGACAGATGCAAAGTCAGACCAGATTCTTCAAGAGCAAGAAATGAAGGGTGGCTCCAGATACTATGCATTATTAACATGCTCAGTATCATGATTAAATTATTCTGATGCTGATGTATGGGAGGCCTGCTGGACAAAAATAGGCTCAACAGTTGCAGACGTGCAGAGGTCTGAATGCCAGGCCTGTAAATCACAGCACATACTGTAGATCTTCAGAGCTACAGGATGTGTCTGATGGCAACTTTGATGCTCACTGTCCCATGTTCAATGCTAAACTCCTCTTATGAATGTGTGCACAAGAGTAGTGAAATTTCATTGATATCATAGACACATATTTCAATTTGTATTTAAAAAAAAAAGAAATGTTTTGTTAAAAATGCTTTTTTTCCTCCTGCATATTTGAAACAAAGGGGAAAAAAATCTTAAGAATCATGTCATGATCTGAGCATCACGTTAAACCCAGGGTGCAGACAGAACTGGGGAACTCGTTAATTAGAAACGGATATTTATTATTCACAACAACAAAAAAAGGCTGACGTGGCAGCAAAATGTACATGGGGGGGAGGTGATCACGGGATGATCACGGGAAGAGCAGGAGAACATGATATGAAGGAGAACAATCCACGGACAATTCGAAGGGGAGAAGACACAGAATGCATAGGAACACCCGAGATTCACAATATGTTTACATGGGCAAAATTCTGTGACCGGATTGAAATGTGCTCTGATTGCATAATTAGATAGCACCGTTTACATGGGCACAATCCGTTCATGACGAGTGTTTACATGCAGCAGGCTTTTATTCTGATCAGAAGTTCTGACATGCGCAGAGTGGTACACTCCTCTTAAAAAAAAAAAAACGAAGAGGAAGTTACTTTCGTAAAAACCACAGAAGAAGAAGTTACTTCCGGGACGAAAGTAAACATACGCGTCCAAAATGGACCCGCACCAGATTGAGTTTTTTCTGCACTCCCTGAATGAACTACAGGTGAAGCAGCGCGTGCTTTTAGTTTTTTTATTCACAGGATGAGAGCGCTGGACGTCCTCTGTCCTCCAAGCTGTCGTGGACAACAACTGTTGGTAAGATAATAAAAACGCTGTATGCTAATAAACTTTTTGTCCTTTCCTTTTCTACCTGTCTGCGTGATACTGTCTGTATTTGTTATTAATTACTATTCTTCCTCTGTTTTCCTGTTTCTGGAGCATCAGTGTCACGATGCCAGGCAGTGCCCATGATGTCCTGCGCCACTCAGACTCTATCAAAGGGCTCATCTGTTGACAAAAGTAAGGCTAATATTTACTATATTGTATTTAGTATTACTACAACGATTACAGCTAAGAAGTATCTCAAAGTAGAGATGCTTAGCTGTAAAGTTTTATTTAAAATAAAATGTTTGAACCATGTCTTTAAACAAATAGTTAAATGTTGCCAAAATGTAAGGCTAACATTTACTATATTGTATTTAATTTTACAACTATTACAGCTAAGTATATCAGAAGACATACTTAGATGTAAAGTTTTCTTTCAAATAAAATTTGTTTGAACCATAACTTTAAACAAATAAAAAGTTGAACACTAAATATTGGCATGTCCTTTTTTGCAGTCTGTGAGGAACATTGAAGCAAAGGACGTCCGTCTCTTCATTGTTGGTGATCGTGCATACCGCTGTTGGACTGGCTCGTCAAAGGATACGCAAACTCTCCTCGTCTGACTCCTCAACAAGTCATTTAATGTTTACCTTGGCGCTGTCAGGTGGAGGTAGAGATGACCGGGTTTCTGAAGTCACAGTGGAGAGTTCTTCTAAAAAGATACTGTACTTATGTATTTGTGTTCACATGCAGTTAACATTTGTATAAAATTATTATCACAATAAACAACTGCAAGTAATACTAGTGAACATCTGAGCTCTTTAATGGACCAAACAGTTTAACACATTCTTGTAAACAGTTGAAATTGCTTGTTTGAAACATGTTTCATTCTTAGTGCAATTTGAGGTATATCAGAAAAACATAAAAATTAAACATTCAAAACGTTTGTACAAAACAGACGATGTGCACAGATCACATCTTGTAATGATAACAAAAAATTTCTTTGGTCATTTAAAAACTACAGTAACCTGTAATTCAGTAACTTCTTTAACAACTCATCACATACTTTCACAATTTCAATGTATGCATGTGATTTAGGACAACAAAATTGGTGACAAAATAATCGATTTTACTTCCAAAATGTATGTTTCTGTATCCTGATAGAACAGCAAATGTGTTTTTATCCTGTGAGTCATGCAGAAACTCAGAGTCCTTATTAAACCACCTGACTGTATTAAGTTAGGACATCTTAATTGTACCATAAACTATCAATCCTAATGTCTGTGTAAAAAATACATTTACAGATCTGTCAGTGCACAAAGAAACATGGTTGTGGAGAATTGAAACATTTTCAAATCAGTTTTGAGTTGTTCTAAAGCACATGTGTGAACTTCTTGGGATTCCTAAGACGTGGGACTCTTGCATCTTCTGCCACCTGCCACCATCACTGCCACCATCACCTGCCACGTGCCACCATCACCTGCCACTGTCTGTTGTGTGCTGCTGCCAGCTGCCTCTTCAAAGCTGGACTCATCATCTGAAAAACAAACAAAATAAAAGTTTAACTGGACCCCTGATATGTTGAAATGTTAGGTTAATTATGTGGTTAGTTGGAGTTTTAATGTACAATACAGTATACTGTAGTTCTATGCTAGCACTACAGCTACTCTTATTTCTTATTATAATTACATTTTTACATATTTGTTGTTTCTAATTACTCAAGTAATACAGTACAGAGGGTTAATGTGTTTTGAAGAGTCTAACTTACCAGAAAGGATGCTTTGCTCCTGGTTAGCTTCCTCTCCTCAGATTCCTCTCCTCCTCATAAGATCCACACCGCTGCCTGCTGTGTTGGAAGTGGCAGATCTCTCATCAGTTCATCAACACGTAAAATAAAAAAGTGGTGGGGTCGTAGCCACTTGTCCCGTTTTTGTTTTTAGCTTTGTAGCACTTAGCTTTAAGCTCTTCCAGCGATCTCCAGCTTCTTCCAGCTTTTCATGTACTTGTTTGAATAACTACACGTTCGGTCAAGGCGTTCGATAGTTTTGAGCTATTTTAACGTTTCCATTACAAATGTTGCATCGCTCACCGACCAGTTTTACTTCCCCACCATGCGTTAGCATCTACCCACTAGCCAGCCCAGGCGGAGAAGTAAACACGAGGGGGGAGAGGGAGGGAGGGATGAGGGTGCGCGCAGCGCACATGCGCAGTCAGGACAGTTTCCCACAGTCCGGTAAAAGGAACAGATCATGTGTTTACATGCGCACACATCGGGCTACGGATCGGCGTAAACCACCCGTTTCGAACGGATCGCAAATTAGGTCGGATCACGCCGAATACACAAAAAATAACCCGACCGGGGTGTTTACATGACGCACTTTTGATCCGTTCGGCCGTTTGATCCGATTACTTATGTCCATGTAAACATAGCTAGTTGAAAGACACCGGGGGTGATTAGGGTAAGGGACAAGTGTGTAGGACCTGGAAAACTACAGGGGTGACAAACAACACACACCAATCCTCACACAAGTCATGCTTTACATCTAGTCTTTTTGCACCCGCTTTGGATGTTATCATCCATAAAATGGCCCCTATATCAATTATTATCACCCCCATTCGTAACGCTCAGTATGCCCCTGTAACCTGGTTGTACTTCTCTTTTGTTATAATTACACAAAAAGTATTTTTGTATTGTTGTATTATTGTATATTACCTGACTGAAACACCACTGTCATTATTTTAGCCGTGTTACTTTAAGATCAGAAGCCCCTCCCTTTTATTTCTTCTTCTGTGTTTTTGTCTTTAAATTGGTTGTACCCCTGGGATTCTCCCCTTTTGTCACGTTGTCTTGTGGGGAGAGGTACGTGCTGTTTATTTGTCATGTAAATATATTCAGTTTATTTATAGATTTATTAAGTTAATTTTCATGCATTTTTGTTTTGTATAGACTTGAAGCAGGGCAGTCGGTAACACGGTGTTGTGTGTGTGTTATTCCACCAGGTATGTTTTATAAGAATGTTTATTCGCCCTTTTGTCACGTTGTCTTGTGGGGAGAGACTTGAAGCAGGGCAGTCGGTAACACGGTGTTGTGTGTGTGTTATTCCACCAGAATAAACCGCTATCCTGACTAAAGATAAACCGTGTCACGGTCTGATCAATAAATCCATAAAACCAGCACAACGCAGGAAGGATCCGGTTACACTTGGTGCCGTTCGACCCGCTGTGTCGCTGAACCTCCGCTGCTGCTCGTGCCCAGAGCTGCACCTGTGCGAGTGACGCTGAGCTCTTCCCGCCTTTGAAGTCTCGCCCCGCCTGGCTCGTTGCACTGCGCGCCTTTGCCCTGGGCTGTGACTGGCAGGCTCGCTGTATCCTAACAAACAACCGTTACTATTTCTGCTGCTGTGTTTTTGTGCACCTCGTTTCATACGTGGGAGGCAGGGAAATAGGTGAAAAAAAAAAAGAGTGCATATTTTTACTTTTATAAAAGTTTTTTTACTTTTTCTGTGGGAAAGACTGATCCTATTTTTTTTATTTATTTTTTATTTCTTTTTGCCTACTGATGCATGTGAGCTTTTGTGACTAATTTGGTTTTAGACTGTTTGGGAATCTGTAGTCACTTTATTTTTTATATCTCTTTTTTTTTAATGCATTTTTCTTTTTAGTGATTTTTATCTGTTATTGTTTGTTGAAATGTTTGACACTGAGGTACCTTTTGAGGGTGATGAAGTGGACCGGAGGGTCACTTTTAGTTTGGGGAGGGGTCAACATTACATGTCCTTTGGGAGGGGGAGGCCTATGCCTCCTGGTGCATATGAATGCCCTGTTAAGTCTGAGTTGAACTCCCTACCTGTCCCTGCTGCTGCTTCTACACCCGTTGGTGATGCAAGGTATGACCTCAGCCAACTTGTTTCTACTGAGGCTCTTAGTGGGGTGATTGCTGATTTAGCCAAGCAGATTGGGGATGCCATTACGACAAACCTGAGTGGCCTAAACCCACAAAACCAGTCTCAGGTTGCTGACAGCCAACCCAGCATCCCGGCCGATCAGTCACAAATGAAGGTTGTTGTTCAGTCTGACATCAGAGCACCACCATATTTTAAAGGTGATCACACTGATACTTTCCCCATCCAGGAATGGGAGGGTTTGATGAGATGTTATCTGTCAAGAATAAAATGTGTGAACCCTGTAGAAATGTGTGAAATCATCACATCCAGACTTACTGGGAAAGCCAGAGATGTGGTTCAGGTGTCGCTCCGCTGCCAGCCTCAGTCATGTAGTGACAAGTTAGTTTCCACTGTTTTTGATATTCTGAAACGCAACTTTGGTGAGCTGATCTTCTCCAATTTGCCAATGAGAGACTTTTATAACATCCTGCCTGCTGATGGAGAGACAGCCATGGACTATTGGATCAGACTGAACAAGTCTATTGAAGCAGCTGATGAGTGTTTGCGTAGAAGGGGGAAGCAGGTGGAGGATCCAGGAGCTGAAGTTGTTACCATGTTCATCAACTACTGTCCTGATCCTGGTCTAGCTCTTTCCTTCCAGCTGAAACCTGTTGAGGAGTGGACTGCTACTGAGGTCCAGGGTCGCCTTGATAACCATGTTGTGAGTCTTAGGAGACCGATGGTTAGTACGAACAAGGCTGTTGGTTCATCTGCAGGCCCTGTGGTTCTCTCCTGTCTCCCTCAGCTTGGTGCCCAATCACCCACTGCTGCGTCGCCAGCCGATGCAACACCATTTGCTGTCCATTTTACCCAGGCTCCTTTAGCGTGTGATCATTCTTTAGCTTCAGGTCCCTTGTATCAGCAGCCACAACAGCATGTTGCTCCACAATCTACACCCTTTCAGACTGCAGGTCCATCCAAGCCAACTTTTTCCCCCAGTTCAGGAGTTGAACCACCTCATCAGATGGCAGAGATGTTTGATAAAGTTCTGTCTTTGTGTGCAGCTTCTCTTGCTACGAAACAACATGGTCAACATATGGGGAGTTACACACGTGGTTCTAAACGTCCTCAACAAGCCCCATGCAGAGTTTGTTGCTCTGAGGAGCATACAACACACTCGCACTGCAGGCTGTTCAGATTGTGTCTCAATTGCTTCAGCTCAGGGCACATTAAAAGGAATTGTCCTCAGCCTGCCCATCACGCACCTCAGCCATCCTCCCAGTACCCTAATTTAAACTAGAGAGCCTGTGCGATGAGAGGGGCAGCATGGGCAGTATGGATAATACCCTCACAAATACACTAGATGCACACTCTGTTTACACCGAATGTTGTAATGCTTCACCTGGAGACAGTGAAGTGGTTTTCTTGGGGTCACAGAGAGTTCAGAGGGCTAGTGATTTGTTTTATGCCTCAGTTTCAGTGAGTGAACGATCTACACTGAGGGGTATGTTGGACTCTGGGAGTATGTCATGCACATTGAGCGTGGAGGCAGAGAACAAGCTAAGAGCCGCGGGTGTTGATTTGATCCCTCTTGCAGTCCCAGCGAATGTGGTGCTCGTTGGGTGTGGTGGCCTTCTCACGCAGCCTCGATGCATCTATGAGTTGAACATTGAGATCTATGGTTTCAAATTTACAGTACCAACATTTTTGATACCTGGCCAACATGATGAATTCATCATTGGTAGCAATGTGCTCCGGCCCCTTATTAAAAAAATGAAAACTGACCCGGGGTACTGGGAACTCATTACATCAAACACTGCAAACCCAGAGTGTGAAGAGTTTTTGCAGCTGCTGAGTTGTGTTTCTCGGTGGTCAAACTCTACTTTACCTGACAAGATTGGAACAGTCAGGCTCAGACAGGCTGTCACCCTCCTTCCTCATCGGGAGTATGTGGTCTGGGGAAAGCTTCCATCCACTGCACCCCTGTCGTTAGGGGGCACTGTGATCGTGGAGCCGTCCTCTGCTCGTTCCACCCCAAAAAACATTTTGGTGGGTCGTGTAGTAACACCCATGTGGGGGGACCATTGGGTCCCTATGAAGATTCTCAATCCTACAAACAAACCTCTGGTACTGCGCCGCAATGCTAAAATTGCTGATGTCTTCCCATGTGTTGCTGTGGAGGACTTTGCGTTCAGTCAGGGGAGATCTGAAGTGCACTGCAATCATTCTGCAGTTGCAACAAGCTCATCACATCACAGTACTGATCCAGTGCAGATGCTGAGAGACTGTGGTCTACATGACATCGACATAGAGAGCTGTGAGGTATCAGGCGAGTCTAAAAGAAGGCTGGCTGAACTTGTGGTTTCTTACCAGGATGTGTTCTCCAGGGGAAAACTGGATTGCGGTGAGGCTAGAGATTTTGTCCATCGCATTCACTTGACTGATGAGAAACCATTTCGTTTGCCTTATCGACGCATCCCACCAGCACATTACCAGCAGTTGAGGGAGGTCTTGTCTGAGATGGAGATGAAGGGCATCATAAGGAAGTCTATTAGTGAATATGCTTCCCCGCTTGTTATGGTGTGGAAAAAGTCTGGGGACATGAGGATATGCACTGACTTCCGCTGGCTTAATGCTAAGACCGTTAAGGATGCCCATCCATTACCCCATCAGTCTGACTGCCTTGCTGCTCTTGGTGGGAATGCTCTTTTCAGCACCATGGACTTGACCTCTGGATTCTACAACATCCCCCTCCATGAGTCCGACAAACATTATACAGCTTTTACCACGCCGCTTGGACTTTACGAGTACAATCGGCTCCCGCAAGGTCTATGTAACAGCCCAGCTTCCTTCATGAGAATGATGCTTAACGTTTTTGGTGACTTGAACTTTTCCAGCCTCCTCTGTTATCTAGACGACCTGTTGGTGTTTGCACCTTCTGAGGAGGAATCGTTAAAGAGGCTGGAGGTTGTTTTCTGCCGTCTGAGAGCTAACAACTTGAAGCTGTCCCAGAAAAAGTGTCACTTTCTCAGGAGGTCTGTGAGGTTTTTGGGCCATGTTGTGGAGGCTGGTGGTGTTTCTGTTGATCAGGAGAAGGTGAAAGTCATTTCTAGTTTTGACAAAAAGGACCTCATGAAGGAGGATGGCTGTACTCCGTGCCAGAAGAAGGTGAGGTCGTTCTTGGGCATGGTGCTATTCTATCAGCACTTTATTCCAGCTTGTTCCCGCATTGCAAAGCCACTTTACGCACTCACCGCAGGTCAGAAACGTAGAGTGAAGGGCAAAGGACACGGGAAGGCTGGAACTTTTCGTGTCCTGACTCCCCAGGACTGGACTCCAGCTTGTGAGAAAGCGTTTGGAGACCTTAAAGCTGCACTCCTTGATTGTGTGGTGCTAGCACATCCTGATTTTGAGAGGCCATTTATTCTCTCAACTGATGCTTCATTGGATGGGCTCGGTGCTGTTTTGTCACAGGTCCCGGCTGATGGAGAGATTGCTAGACCTGTTGCTTTTGCCAGCAAGTCTCTCAGCCGCAGTCAGGCCAACTATCCTGCACACAGGCTTGAGTTCCTGGCCTTAAAATGGGCTGTGTGTGATAAGTTCAGCCACTGGCTGAAGGGTCACAGGTTTACTGTGTGGACGGATAATAATCCTCTCACATATATTCTGACCAAGCCCAAACTGGATGCCTGTGAACAACGCTGGGTCTCTAAGCTTGCCCCGTACAACTTTGAGATCAGGTATGTTCCAGGGAGACAGAATGTGGTGGCAGATGCCTTGAGCAGAGCCCCTTTTGTGAAGCCCTTGGCTGATCGCCTTCTGTCAGAGCCTTGTCAGGAACTTTTGGAACAAGTCTGTGAGCTTCCTGATCACGCTGTGCAGGATGTTTTCCGTTTGACCTGCCAGCTTCAATCAGTGGACAGCTCTTCTTCCGTTATAACTGACACATCCATGACCTGTGACGAGGTCTCCTCTCTTTTGTCATCTGTCTGCAGTGGGGATGCCGGTCAGACTCAGCATGCAGCATCTTTAGCTGACCATCTGGGCATGATAATCCCACACACCACAGACCCATCAACAGCGCTTTGTCTGTCTGACCTCGTCTCCCACCAGAGAAACGACCCTGTTGTTTCCAGAGTTGTCTTCTATGTTGAGCGGGGACGCCGTCCGTCAAGGCGGGAACGCTTTGGTGAAAACCAACTGGCTTTAAAAGTTCTGAAGCAATGGGACAAACTAACATTGCTGAATGGTGTCCTTTACCGTGTCATAAAAGACCCTGTGAAAAAAGGTAAACGATTCCAGTTCGTGGTCCCTGATGCTTTGAAGTCTGTGGTTTTGACTGGTGTCCATGATAATGCAGGTCATCAGGGCCAGCCACGAACATTCTCCTTGGCTCGCCATCGCTTCTTTTGGCATGACATGGAAAGGGATGTGCGGGATTTTGTGAGAAAATGTCCCAGATGTGTCCTCAGCAAAACCCCAGAGCCTGCTGTGAGAGCCCCTCTGGAGAACATCAGAACCAGTGCTCCGATGGAGCTGGTGTGCATTGATTTCTGGTCGGCTGAGGACAGCAACAACAAGTCTGTGGATGTTCTGGTGATCACAGATCACTTCACAAAATTAGCACATGCGTTCCCGTGTCAGGACCAAACCGCTAAAAGGGTTGCGAAGAAGTTATGGGATGGGTTTTTCTGCGTTTATGGTTTCCCTCAGCGCATTCACTCTGATCAGGGTGCAAATTTTGAGAGTGAGCTGCTAGCTGAGCTTTTGGAGCTGAGTGGCGTCAGTAAATCGCGCACCTCACCCTACCACCCAATGGGTAACGGGACTGCAGAGAGATTCAATCGCACCCTAGGCAATATGTTAAGATCTCTTCCTCCGCGTTCGAAGCACAAATGGCCTCAGATGATCCAGTCTCTGACTTTCGCTTATAACTGCACAGTTCATGAGACCACTGGCTTTGCGCCATTTTACCTGATGTTTGGGAGGATTCCCAGGCTACCTGTTGACCTTGTTTTTCGGAACGTTCTTCACGATGATACCATTTGCGACTACCACTCTTATGTCAAATCATTGGTTGAAGATCTGCGTTCTGCCATGTTAATGGCTGAAAAGAGCACCAGTGCAGAGCAGAAACATCAATGTGACCAGTACAACAAGAGAGCCAAGGGTCACCCTCTGTCAGTTGGAGATCAGGTTCTGGTGGCGAACAAGGGAGCCAGAGGAAAGCGGAAGCTTTCTGATAAATGGGAGCCTGTGATGTACACGGTGGTTGCATCCAAACCTGCTCTCCACATTTACCGAATTAGAGATCGGCATGGCAATGAGCGTGTGGTGCATCGCAACCTCCTTCTTGATGTGAACTTTTTACCTGTGGGAATGACCCTGGACAGCAATGTGAACCGCCATGCTGACAGTGTGGTTGGAGTTCCTCCGGTTTCTGACCTACACGAAACAGAATGTCTTAGCGAGGCTCCTAGTGCTGTTCTTGCTGAGTCTTCCCTACCAGACTCCCTGTCCTGCAGTGATGGGGAGGACCGTACTGCATCATGGGTTCAGGATGTGTCCTCGGCTCCATCAGTTGTAAATAATGACCTGCCTCATGACTCAGAGAACTCCTCTATGGACACTGGAGTACTGGCGACTGCTGGTTCCTTACCTCATCTTCCTGACGATGTTAGTGTTGCTCATCCTCCAGACAGTGTGGGAGGGGATGTTGTTCACCGCCTAACTTCGCGTTTTGGGAGGGTTATTAGACCAGTCTGTCGCTTGATAGAATCCATGGCTGTCATTGAGGCATTGTATAACAAGGATATGGTTCAACCTGTTATTGATGTGTGAGTTTCCAAATTTTTGTGTATGATTCCTACCTTTGACTAGGATCATTTATTTTATTTTTATTTATTTATTTATTTTTGGTTTGCATAAGCTTCAGTACCATATGTGTTCATTCTGTATAAGGGGGGGTGTAAAAGGCACCTCTTGTTGTCCATGGAATACCATGAGAACGATCTCTGGTCTCCTGACCCTATTGTAGGGTAGCTGTTATGTTGATGTATTACTTTGTTACAGAACACATAATATTTGTACTGATACTGTCTGACACTGTTTTTTTATTTTTGTGTAATTCTAGGGGGGTGAATGTAACCTGGTTGTACTTCTCTTTTGTTATAATTACACAAAAAGTATTTTTGTATTGTTGTATTATTGTATATTACCTGACTGAAACACCACTGTCATTATTTTAGCCGTGTTACTTTAAGATCAGAAGCCCCTCCCTTTTATTTCTTCTTCTGTGTTTTTGTCTTTAAATTGGTTGTACCCCTGGGATTCTCCCCTTTTGTCACGTTGTCTTGTGGGGAGAGGTACGTGCTGTTTATTTGTCATGTAAATATATTCAGTTTATTTATAGATTTATTAAGTTAATTTTCATGCATTTTTGTTTTGTATAGACTTGAAGCAGGGCAGTCGGTAACACGGTGTTGTGTGTGTGTTATTCCACCAGGTATGTTTTATAAGAATGTTTATTCGCCCTTTTGTCACGTTGTCTTGTGGGGAGAGACTTGAAGCAGGGCAGTCGGTAACACGGTGTTGTGTGTGTGTTATTCCACCAGAATAAACCGCTATCCTGACTAAAGATAAACCGTGTCACGGTCTGATCAATAAATCCATAAAACCAGCACAACGCAGGAAGGATCCGGTTACACCCCTACTGTACCTACTAGTAGGTTTAAAGGTATGTTGTCACCGTTACAAGCGATGACTGCAGGCTCCGTCTTTAGCTACGTGGTTAGGTTTAGAGTAAAGGGTCTTCGGTTAGGTTTAGGCACAAGGGTAACTGGGTTAGGTTTAGGGTTGGTCCTCTGGGTCAGGTTTAAGGTTAGGTTGAGGAAAACGGTTACATAAGCTGAAAAAAAAAAAACGTTACACTTCCGGGTTTACGGAAACACGCTGCCTACTCACAGCGACAACAACGCTGATAATGTTATGTTGAACATGCTAGTAGGTAGAATGTGACCTATTCCCCGCTACGAATGGGGATGATAACAGTTGATAGCGCCCATAAAATGGACTGACAACATCCGAACCCGCTGCTTTTTGTCTGTTACTTTACCAGACTGATGAGATTTGTTTCATTATCCAACAAACACCTCACCTCCTATTTGTGTGCTGCATTTCCTTGATCAGGAAAATGGAAAGATTTAGCTTTTAGGAATTAAACCCGTGTCGGCAATGGCACTCAAGATATCTTGAGTCTGACTTCTGTATTTTTCTTTGATTAATAAAAGAGGAGAAACAAACCCTAAACGGATATAAACAACACAAAGTGACTGAGAATCTTCACCAACACAAAGTGAATGTTTTGCATCCTTCTTCTGGTTTTGAAAAAAAAAAAAAACAACAACTTGTAAACAGGTTGTTGAGGTAACAGTTGGAAATACACAAAAACGAAGATAAAAACAAACACTTAAGAGCACGCAGCATGTAGCCGGACTATGTGGGTTCTAAAGGGACGTCAATGACACGGTCCCCTGACCTCCTGACACCACATGGATTATAGAGGCCCCTGGGGTGGGGCGGGCGTCAGGAATGGAAAATGGGTGTGCATGTGTTTGCCACAGTCAGGGGGTTTCTCACTGGAGACCCCTTGAGGCACAGAAACCTGTAATCCTCTCTGTTTCACTTTGATGTGATCACACAACTTTGAAAAGATGGAAGGGTGTGTGTGTAGGGGGAGGACGGACGTGTCACAGGAGGGCATTTTGGGTAGGGATGTGGAGTCAGGAAGCTCAGAGATGGGACAGTGAATTCATGTGATCACGCACACATTCAGTGGTTGTAAAGACACATTTGCACAGACAAGAAGAGCTCATCATGGAGGTCACTGAGTGGATAACATCAACACAAGTTTCTAACTGAATCATAACTTTACACTTACAGTACATCCATGTAATTGCAGCATCTTTCTTTATAATACACAATGCTGCTCTAAGTTTCAACACTGTTAAACCGAGATGGTTGATCAGAACATATTTCCTTCACAGCCAAAAATTACAACAACCCTGTAAAAGACACAATCTAATTTTTGTTTTTCTGAGAGAAGATACACATACAATCTGTTTTTATCAAAGATTATACATTTAGAAAAGTTGTGTGCATGTTTTATGTTGAGCACATAAACAAAATCAAACAATCACTTGCTCTTTTATATGAAGGAGTTATATTTGATGCAGCTTTCTGGTTGTTTCCCAAATGCTCTGCAAAGGGTCTTGTAATTCTGAAGTACACTCTAATCATACCTTAGTTGCTTCTATACTAGCAAAGATTACAAGGAAGTCAGATAAAAGACAAAAACTGTGGAAATCACCTACTAAAACAGTCTAGGATCCTCAGCCCGCACACAGACTATGCATTTAAAGGTCTTGAATTTTTCAAAATGAGTAAATAAACCAAACTAGTTAAATATTTTGTACTTATCCAGATGTTTTTAAAGGATTTAGTTCTAGTATTTTAAACATCCTGCACATGTGTTGATGCAGGAAGTATAGCAAAGGTGTTAGCAGCAGTTAGGGTTAGGATTAGGGTTAGGCTAACCCTAATCCAAGGACCAAAAAAATAAAATATCCAGCACAACTTCCAAAATGGTTAAGAAGTTTGGATTTACCATGTCCTGGATAATCTTTACCAGCATTCATCTCAACTGAGTCCTACAGCAGCAGTGGTGGCATCTCCACTGGAGTTTGACTGGTTTAATGCAAAATGTTTAAAATGACTGAGAAACTCGGATTTGGTAACACATTCTTGCTATTAAAAAAAAGGCAGGCAGATAAGATGCATTCGGTGAATGTGAACACACACACACACACACAGCAGTGCTGCTGCGCTGTCTCATTAAGACCTATAGGATGTGATAGCAATGAGCAGACCCAACTGATCCTGACGGGCACTGATCCAACCAGACAGGCTGCTCTCAGCACCATCGAGGATTAATAATATACTCTCTCTCTCACACTCACACACACACACTTACTTATTCAGAAATTCACACTTCCTCAAGGGCCTGTTGAAACACTAGATTGTGCGGTTATTAGTGTGTGAGTGTGCCCAGAGGCTCCCAAGGGAAATCTGAGACGAGTTCAGCTCTGAACATTGATGCAGTTCGTTCATACAGGTGATTTTGCTTGTCACAATATGTAACAAATATGCACACACACAATAGAACATAATAGAAATTTATAGATTGCATTTCACAAAAGATTTCTTATGTTTAAACCCAATCGATTTAATTTTCCACAAGCCACTTTCATAATTTTGACAGGTAATTTGAAGAAGAAAAAAAGCATTCTTTGTGTCAAAACATAACAGAATAGATTTATAAAGACACTACTGCTTCTGCTCACAACAAACTCTTAAATACTCTCAGACTGTGCAAACCCTTGTAATACTTTTTCCAAAAATTCAGTCGCACATTGCACATCATGCAGACGCACATCCATCGATGTGAAGAGGCACACACCTTTGCCGTAATTGTAATTTCACTTTTAGATGTCTAACCAGCTGCTCACACGAGCCTTTAGCTCCCAGGCACACATATCCATCACAGGTGCGCTTCACAGCCTGTTTGTGTCAGATAGGTCAAAAAATTCCCACCGACACCCAGCAATTGAGGATGGTTGAAGTGGTGAGGGGAAAAATCAGAGGATGAGACAATGTAAATGCTACCATTGCTTTAAGAGTTTCTTTTCTTGTTGAGAAATAAAGAC
>JBBPBX010029157.1:0-36055 GCA_038048925.1 Garcialebias charrua | reverse complement strand
AACCTGGCCCAGGGGATGAGGGGTGGCCACGTTAACTCTGTAGAATCTGGTGAACGTGCTTGGGGAAGCCCATGATGCAGCAGCATATAGTGCTTCCAGTGAGACCCCTCTCAGGGCAGCCCAGGAAGCGCAAACACTCCTGGTAGAGTTCACGCGGACTGGCAGGGGATGGTGTCCTGCTACATAGGCGTGGCAGATGACATCCACAATCCAGTGGGAAAGGCGCTGCTTGGAAGAGGATAGCCCAGTCTAGGACCCTCGTAACACACAAACAGCTGGTCTGAGTATCGTATAGCAGCAGTAGCTGCAATATATCTCTTCAGTGCTCTCACCGGGCACAATAATCCAGACACCTCGCCAGGCGTAGGCTGAAAACATGCCGGCCTTAACGGTTGGTTACGGTGAGAGTGAGATAAGACCTTGCCTTAACGGTTGGTTACGGTGAGAGTGGAATAAGACCTTTGGTACAAAAGCAATGTTTGGCCAAAAGGTAACCCCAGAGCCCTCAGGGCCCCCACCTGAGACATGAAGGGCTGACTGAAAAAGCATGCAACTCACCGACCCTCTTTGCTGAGGCCATAGCCAGCCGAAAAGCCGTCTTACATGAAAGCAACTTCAGGTCTGCTTGTGTCAAAGGCTCGAACGGAGGGCGGCACAGAGCTTTGAGAACCCAAGGGCAGGTCCCAACTTGGTGCTCGAGTAGCTTGTGGCAGGTGCAACCTACGGGCACCACGTAGAAAGAGAGAGACTAGATTATGACTTCCCACTGTACGGTCATTGATGCCGGCGTGATGAGATGATATTGCTGTTACATAGACCTTAAGCGTCAAAGGAGAGCGACCCTTATCAAGGAGAGACTGGAGAAACTCCAGAATGGTGGGTACTGCACAGGAGACTGGATCCCCATTGTGATCAGAACACCATTGGGAAAACAGATGCCACCTGTTTTCCAAAATAGTTGGGACACTAAACAAATTGTGAATAAAAACTGAATGCAATGATGTGGAGGTGCCAACATCTAATATTTTATTCAGAATAGGACACAAATCACAGATCAAAAGTTTAAACTGAGAGAATGTATAATTTTAAGGGAAAATATCTTGTTTCAAAGTTTCATGGTGTCAGCAAATCCCCAAAAAGTTGGGACAAGTCCATTTTTACCACTGTGTGGCATCCCCCCTTCTTCTTACAACACTCAACAGATGTCTGGGGACAGAGGAGACCAGTTTCTCAAGTTTAGAAATAGGAATGCTCTCCCATTCATGTCTAATACAGGCCTCTAACTGTTCAATCGTCTTGGGCCTTCTTTGTCGCACCTTCCTCTTTATGATGCGCCAAATGTTCTCTATAGGTGAAAGATCTGGACTGCAGGCTGGACATTTCAGTACCCGGATCCTTCTCCTACGTAGCCATGATGTTGTGATTGCTGCAGAATGTGGTCTGGCATTATCTTGTTGAAAAATGCAGGGTCTTCCCTGAAAGAGATGACGTCTAGATGGGAGCATATGTTGTTCTAGAACCTGAACATAGTTCTCTGCATTAATGGTGCCTTTCCAGACATGCAAGCTGCCCATGCCACAAGCGCTCATGCAACCCCATACCATCAGTGATGCAGACTTCTGAACGGAGCGTTGATAACAACTTGGGCTATCCTTGTCTTCTCTGGTCCGGATGACAGTGCTTCCCATTGTTCCATAAATAACTTCAAATTGTGACTCATCTGACCACAGAACAGTATTCCATTTTGCCACACTCTATTTTAAATTACCCCTGGCCCAGTGCTTGTGGAGCTTGCTTAGAAATGGCTTCCTCTTTGCACTGTAGAGTTTCAGCTAGCAACGGCGGATGGCAGGGTGGATTGTGTTCACTGACAATGCTTTCTAGAATTATTCCTGAGCCCATTCTGTTATTTCCTTGACAGTGGCATTCCTGTTTGAGGTGCAGTGACGTTTAAGGGCCCGGAGATCATGAGTATCCTGTAGAGTTTTACGGCCTTGACCCTTACGCACAGCGATTGTTCCAGATTCTCTGAATCTTTTGATGATGTTATCAAAGTCAAAAGTCAAAGTCAAAGTCATCTTTATTGTCAGAACTGCAATATGTACTGTACAGTAGAGCTGTCATCGGGCCGGAAATCCACGGCCCTACCCTACCCGAGCCCTTAGTTTAATTACCCAAGCCCGAGGGAGCCCGCTGATTTCCTAGAAATCACCGCCCGACCCGACCCTACCCGATTAAAAAAACAAAAACAAACAAAAAAAAAAAAAACACTACGTTTATTTATTAAGCTTTTACTGCGTTCTCCCACTCAGCAAAAGAACTTGATGTTGTTCTTCTGTGTTTTGATGGAGGAGGTGTGAGCGCGCTGCTCGCGGTGACTTTTGATGTTGAAGCTTCAGGAATGTCAGGAATGCGGCAACTTGTTCCGCCGCAGATGAGAGCAGTGTGCGGACGTGAGCGTGCACCTGACGCACGTCAGCTGGTGACATCATTTTGAGCTTGTTAAAGTTAGGCCACAGAAATAATGCAACTCTGTGCAAGTCGTGGATAATAATTTTGCGCTCCAGCACTTCTGCATGTGCGGCGCAGAAACTCCTGCTGCGGAGAGTCTGTGTGTGAGGACTGGCAGTGTTGCTTCAGTTTCTCATTCCAGAGACAAACCAGGTTGATGGTGGGATATTTGTCACCCTCCAGTTCTCTCTGTGCACGGTAAAATGGTTCGAGAAATGTCACTAAAAAGTCCAGCATGTCGGGGGAGACGCTGTCCAGGCGCGCCTGCTCTCTGGCTGAGTTGCGCAATTTAGTGGCTGCGCTGCGGTTTTCACCATCTAAATTCACTCTATTAATTATTTCCTCATCAGTAAACTTACTGCCTTATATTCTTTACAAGCAGATTAAAACAATTTTATATTGTGTGCATTTTTATTTAGTTTTGTTTGTGCTGTATGATTAAAAAAACCACATCAAAGCCCGAGCCCGACCTGGCCCGCCAATCAAACGCAAAAATATGGCCCGAGCCCTACCCGAAGTCGGGTAGGGCTCGGGTAGGGTCGGGCTCGGGCGAAGAAACGACACCTCTACTGTACAGGACATACACAGGATTGAAATTACATTTCTCTCTGTCCCTCGGTGCAACAGTAACCATTTAAACACTAAACAATTAATAAACAAGCATAAAATGAAATAATAAAAGTTTAGTACTGTCCTGAGTTTTTTGCATAGTAGTTTTTCATAGTAGTAAAAAAAGTATAAAAAGTTTCACCAACATCAAAGCACCAACATTTAATAAACATAATCATAAAATGAAATAGAGTGTAATACTGTCCTGAGTTTTTTCATAGTAGTTTTCCATAGTAGTATAAAAGTATAAAAAGTTTCACCAACAGCAAAAATGAAATAGAGTGTAATACTGTCCCGAAGTATAAAGTATAAAAAGTATATCTATAAAATAAATGAAGGTTCTGGCATTTGACATTTGTAAAGAGTGACAAAGCAGCATATGGGGTTAATGTACACAGTATATCAGAGTCAGAGTCAGAGAGAATTTATTGTCATTTGCACCGCATGTAGTACATGTGTTGAAAACGAGATTATGTACACAGGGTCCCAGTTACATCCAACAACAAATGCAAGAGAAATACAATAATAACATCTAGGATTAACTAAGAGAGACATCACATCAGCTAGTAATACGTATGTATAGCTACATACAGCTAGTAATACGTACAGCTAGTAATACGTATTATTAGATGGTACCTCATATGTATGAGGTAGTTGATATTGGTATAGAAACAAAGTGGCATTATGCAATAAGGCTAGTAAAAAGAATATATACTGTATATCAGCAGTACTGTAGATATAAAAAGTCTAGATGTAAACGTAGTAATAAATGTAAACAGTAGTAATAAATGTAAACAGTAGTAATAAATGTCAACAGTAAATGTAAACAGTAGTATGACTATAGGCAGTAATGTAATACAAACATTAGTGCAAATATGAGAAGTAGTGCAAACTGAATGAGCACATGACCGTGAGTTGAGTGAATGACCCGTATTGATGACACAGAGTCCAGTGTTAAAAAACTTTGTGTTGTGAGGTAATGCACGATTGATGATGATAACTTAAAAGTATTTGCTATTTTACGCTGGGTAACCCCATTCTGGTATTGCTGCACTATCTTTCTGCGCAACAATGGTGGAATTGGCGATAATAATAATAATAATGAATTTAATTTATAAAGCACTTTTCATTAATAAAAATCTCAAACCTTTTACTATCTTGGCTTCTGAGAGACACTGACACCCTGAGAAGCTCTTTTTATACCCAATCATGTTGTCAATTGACCTAATTAGTGTTAATTGGTCTTCCAGCTGTTTGTTATAGGCTAATTTTCCTTTTTCCAGCCACTTATTGCTACTTGTCCCAACTTTTTTGGGGATTTGTTGACAGTTAAATTTTGAATCAACATATTTTTCCTTTAAAATTTTACATTTACTCAGATTAAACTTTTGATCTGTCATCTATGTTCTATTATGAATAATATATTGACATTTGCCATCTTCACATCATTGCATTCAGTTTTTATTCACAATTTGTTTAGTGTCCCAACTTTTTTGGAATCCGGTTTGTATTTATTTAGTCATCTTAAAATAAAATGTAAATGATTTAAATATATTTGGTAAAGTAATTCTTTATAAATTGGTTTATTTAAAACCAGTAAGGTATTCCCTGCCCTATATGGGGGTGGGCAGCATTGCTTTGACACGTAGACACGTTTTGACACTGGTTATGCACTGCATACTTTAACCTGAGCTGAATCTGAAGCACATGCCAGATATTTGAGTTCAGTACATCTTGGCAGTTCACATCAGGTATTCCCCTGAGCCAGAGGCATTTATTCTCTTCATCTTCCCACACCCTGCAGCCTCATGCACAAAAAAGTAAGACTAGATTTAAACAAACAAAAAAAACTTTTTATTAATTCAGTCTGTGAATATGTGAATGTTTTCAGAGTTGGATCCCCAAGGTCTTCAAGAAAAGGGAGTGCACCACCTTTGTGGAAGATTCTTTCAGGTACTCCTCATCATGACTCCTGTGTTGATGCTATCAGAAGATGATCACTGACCTTGTTATCCTTCCTCTTCTGTCAGTAATGGAGCTCTGTGTCAGTGTGGAAAAGCAAAAGATGTCCACAGCTCTGTGGCTCTCGGGGACTTTTTCAGCACGGCCATGGTGAACCACTGGGACAGCGCCCAGCACTCGTCTGAATACCCGACTGACGCCTTTGGAGAGGTGCAGTTTGCAGGAGCCAGCAAGAGACACAGCTATGTGAGAGCCTTTCTGAGGATCTGATAACTATTCTCTGAACTGGTTAATAAATGACAACTTTTATTGATGTAGAGTTATTATTAATTTGCTGCAGTAGTCAGTATTTTTCATATCAAGCCCATGGCTTATGTACAAACAAAGACAATGCACTTTTGAGTTTGAGATCATGAAATCACGTTCGTATTAATCTTTTGCTCATCTGATCTCCAGCATTAACCAGTTACAGTACTTGCAACATCTGACACTTTTGTTCAACCAAATGTCTGATTTGTCTCTGATGGGGAGCTCAGTTCTTGCGTCTGTCGTGCAACTCCTCGCCGTCTGCGGTCTACAGAATCTTGACGGCCCACTGGAGACTCCCTGCACCCAACCTGGTGGTTTCTGTTGTGGGAGGAGAAAGCAGGACAAAGGTGAAGACCTGGGTGCGGGAGGTTTTGAGGCAAGGACTTGTGAAAGCTTCTCAAAGAGCAGGTAAACGTGTCCCGACGACAAAATGTCAATTTCTTTTCAAATTTCTTGATTGCTCTTTGGACTTGTGTCTCGTTTACTGTCTTCTGTAATCCACTTGGCTCATCACTCACTCACAATCCCAACTTCCTGTTCTATCTTACAGTGTCAAATACTAACTTTTGTTTCAGCCTTCTCAGATGATGCAGCTATGCATCATGACTATGACAATGCAGCTATGACTCAGCTAGCTGAGTGTCTTGTTCTGTACCTTTTGGCATCCTGCATTCTGGCATTCACATGGATGTTACTTTGACATCTACCTGAATATTTTTGCAGACTAGAAGCAACCCTCACAATGAAACATCACTCAAGTTTCTATTTGCATCTAATTCAAAATGAATATTTATAATAATAAAAAAACTGTAATATCACAGTTTCAACCATTCATATGTTGTTGTTGTTGTTGTTGTTGTTGTTGTTGTTGTTGTTGTTGTTGTTTTTTGTTGTTTTTTTGGGGGGGGGGTATCTTTATTTAACGCAAAATTTAAATCATTGTACTGTTCTGTTTAAAACTGTTTATTATATTTGTTGAACAATAATTTTTGCATCTTTTCATTTTGTTGGTCTCTGTTTCTTAATTCTGATCTTAGTCCTATTCTGCATTTACTATTGAAGATAGCAAGCAGTAAATATTGTATACATTTTATGTGACTTGTTTAAATGTCGTTTTTAAATGCACAGTGGAAAAGAATATCAATCAATCAATTTATTCACTCGATTAAAAAAAATCATCAGTTTACAAACACATTCTCTGACAACATACGAGTGAAGAGGGAGCAGGAAGAAGAAAATCTTGTATAGACCTGCCCCCTTTCTCAATAATTACAAAAATGTCATGGCCGTATACATTAAATTAACAAAAC
Organism: Garcialebias charrua; assembly: GCA_038048925.1. Classification (NCBI taxonomy): domain Eukaryota; kingdom Metazoa; phylum Chordata; class Actinopteri; order Cyprinodontiformes; family Rivulidae; genus Garcialebias; species Garcialebias charrua. The sequence goes on along the minus strand of JBBPBX010029157.1, from coordinate 29,354 downwards.
AAGTTGCAAACAATATCTAAACAATAACATACATAACAATATACCACTGTTCCCATTAACAACTCAAAAGTGTATAAGAGTTAATCGTTCTTTTTTATAAAGTGTTTTGAATTGGTTTATTGTAGAGCAATTTTTAAACTCATCATCCAAACTGTTCAATAGTTTTACTCCATGCACCGAAATGCACATTTGTTTTAAAGTAGTACGCACAGTTTTACTTTTGAAATCATACTTCCTTCTGTTAGTTCTATCACAAGAGCTTAAGACAAAGAACTTTTGTAAATTCCATCCATCCATCCATTTTCTTCCGCTTATCCGGGGTCGGGTCGCGGGGGTAGCAGCCTAAGTAGGGAGGCCCAGACTTCCCTCTCCCCAGCCACTTGGAGCAGCTCCTCTGGGGGAATCCCAAGGCGTTCCCAGGCCAGCCGAGAAACATAGTCCCTCCAGCGTATCCTGGGTCTTCCTCTGGGTCTCCTCCCGGTGGGACATGCCCGGAACACCTCACCAGGGAGGCGTCCAGGAGGCATCCTAACCAGATGCCCGAGCCACCTCAACTGGCTCCTCTCGATGTGGAGAAGCAGCGGCTCTACTCCGAGTCCCTCCCGGATGACTGAGCTTCTCACCCTATCTCTAAGGGAGAGTCCAGCCACCCTGCGGAGAAAACTCATTTCAGCCGCTTGTATCCGAGATCTTGTTCTTTCGGTCATAACCCAAAGCTCATGACCATAGATGAGGGTGGGAACGTAGATCGATCGGTAAATTGAGAGCTTTGCCTTTTGACTCAGCTCTCTCTTCACCACGACAGACCGGTACAGCGCCCGCTTCACTGCGGACGCTGCACCTATCCGCCTATCGATCTCACGCTCCAGTTTTCCCTCATTCGTGAACAAGATCCCGAGATACTTAAACTCCTCCACTTGGGGCAGGACCTCCTCCCCGACCCGGAGAGGGCACGCTACCCTTTTCCGGCTCAAGACCATGGCCTCGGATTTGGAGGAACTTTTGTAAATTAAATGGCAATAATTTCTTTCTAGCTTTAAACATAATCAAAAACATTTTTAAATCAACCAGATCCTTTAGTTTCAAGATATTTGATTGAATAAACAATTTGTGTGTTCTCTGATGTCCACTTTATAAATAATTCTCATGACTTTTTTTGTATGACAGATAACGGTTTAGTGTTGGTTTTATATGTGTTGCCCCATACCTCTATACAGTATGTCAGATATGGAAAAACAAATGAATAATATAATGTCTGTAGTGTTGACAGCTCTAAAACATGTTTTACTTTATTTAGAAGTCCAATACTTTTGCATAGTTTTAATTTTATGTATTTTATATGAGATTTCCAGTTAAGTTTATAATCTAAAACCACACCTAAAAATTTAACTTCATATACTCGTTCAATTTGATTATTATCTACAGACATTATAATAGAATCATCTATTTTTTTATTACCAAAAATCGTGAATTTTGTTTTATTCCAGTTTATTGATACTTTGTTGTATTTAAACCATTCATTAAGTTTAGACATCTCACAAGTCATACATTCTGTAATGGGTTTTAAGTCATTCTCAGAACAAAATAAATTTGTATCATCTGCGAACAGGATGATTTGCAACTTTTTAGACACTTCACAAATGTCATTGATATACAAAAGAAAAAGCTTTGGTCCTAGCACTGAACCTTGGGGGACTCCACATTTTATATTTTGAAGATCTGATTTTACATTTCCTAGCTGTACAAATTGTTTTCGGTTAGTCAAATAACTACTCAACCAGTTATGAACTATCCCTCTTATCCCATAATCTTGCAACTTGGAAAGCAATAAAGTGTGGTCGATTGTATCAAAGGCTTTTCTTAAATCAATAAACATCCCCACTGTATATTGTTTCCTTTCAATTGCTTCTGTAAGTTCTTCGTTTAGTTCTAATAATGCAAGGGATGTAGATTTATTTGCTCTAAAGCCATATTGACTCTCACTCAATAAGTTATTCTTTTCAATATAACCATCCAATTTCTGGACAAACCATTTTTCAAGCACTTTAGAAAACTGGGGGAGCACTGAGATCGGTCTATAATTGTCAATAATTGTCAAAACTATGTCTATCACCATTTTTAAATATTGGAATAGCTTTTGCTAATTTCATTTTTTCTGGAAATATGCCACTCTGGACTGACAAATTACAAATATAAGTAAATGGTTTAATAATAAAGTCAATAGTTTTTTTTTATGATCATCATGATCATCATATCAATATGAAAATAGATAGGTGGTTGTATGTATTTACTTTGACAAGTGATGCATTTTTCCTGTCCAGGAGCAGCGTGGATCCTGACTGCAGGATTGCGTGAAGGTGTTGGTAGGTGTGTTGGCGAGGCGGTGAGAGACCACGCCACTGCAGCTTCTTCAGACTCCATCAACAGAGTGGTGGCACTGGGCGTCGCTTCATGGGGTTTGGTGCACAACAGAGAGCAACTTGTCAATCCGAAGGTTGTACAGAGATTTACAGTGACTTTTTTTCCCCACACAGTAAATTAAATCACAGTATATGTGATTTGTTTTATATCAGTATCGGATAGAAGAATCAGTTTCAAAATATATTTTTTTTGCAGTTTTTAGCTCTGGATAGGTTTCTTGATTTAAATGAGTCATATTTACATGATTCTATTTAAAACTTTTTTTTTTACCAGTTGTATTTGTATCATGCATGCAATTAAATTATATTTAGGTTAATTTTAATTTCATAGGTATTTACAACAATTTAAATGTAAAATTTAAGCAGCAGATTAAGCCTAATCCTAAATAAAGAATATATCAATTTCTTTACATTATTATTTTTTTTTTGCAGGGCTGTTTTCCTGCTAAATACTACGTGCAGAACTCATCTCGAGATTCCTGCAGCCTGGATAACAACTACCAGGCTTTCCTGCTGGTGGATGATGGGAGTGTGGGCCGCAGAGGAGGGGAGACGACCTTCAGAGCCAAACTGGAGGACTTCATCTCCCATCAGCGCACAGGAATATGGGGTGAGAAACATTACGGTACTTCTGTTCTGCTTGAGTTCAAATTGACAAAGATATTTGTACTTTAAGCTCAGTGTTCATGCACCTAACATTTAATTCAACCCATTTGACCATTTTTAGTAATCTTTGATTTATTAATGCAAAGATCCGTGGTCATCCACTGAACAGAAGCTACTGCACGTCTAAAAAATGACACATGGTTCTAAGGTTTTCAACAAGCAAACGTTTGACAATAAAATTGTTTTTAATAACACTTGTAAAGGAATGTTATGCTATTAGCATATTCTAATATGTATTTTAATTTTTGTCTCGGTGATTTTAAAAGGAATTTGTGTACAGAATATGCTGCGTTTTGTTCTTCCAACAGGAAGCGGCAGCATCGACATTCTTGTCCTTTGCAGTTAATAAAACTTTTTTGATTGAGTTGACCAGTATTTAAAATAAACTGTCCAATAAGCTCAGTGCTCGTGCACTCCGTCCTGAATTCCACTGGAATGGACCATGTCTTTGTACGTCTCTTCAACCATTTGAGGCATGTGATATCATGCAAAGGAATGTTTGAAGAAGAAAAAAAATCACACTGTGGTATTTCTGTAACTCTGCAACTTACACTGCACTGTGCTACAGGATTAATATATATTTAGCAAATATAATTACCCTTCTGTCTCAGTTTGTGTAATTTAAAAAAAAGTAATTTTTGTTTAGAAAATATTAGATTTTTATATTTTTGTTTGTTTTGTTCTTTGAACAGGTAGTGGCAGCATTGACATTCCTGTCCTTTGTATGCTGATATCAGGGGAGACGAGCATGCTGCAGGTAGAATTATGACGTTTAATTAATATGACGGAACATTATTATGTGAAATCTAGTGTTAAATTTTACTTTTGATTTGCCTTTTTATTTACGGATATTCAACATTTTGCCAGAGAGTGGATGTTTCTCTGAAAAACTCCATTCCCTTGTTGGTCCTGGCTGGCTCAGGAGGCATTGCGGACTTCCTGAGTGAGCTCTTGGAGAATCTGTCTTTAGCCACAGTTTTCCAGTCTTCTAATGAGGGAGACAGTGAGGCCAGTGTGGATCTCAAAGAAAAAGTGACGGAACGCGTGAAGAAACACTTTTCTTCTGAACCAGAGACGGATAAACTTGTTGAACAGGTAAGAGATGTAGAAAAAGATACGCTTTATTTTATTTTTAGGTTTTCTGCTTTTTTGGAAAATAGTTACAAGTCAGTAAAAAAATAAAAATAAATCAACATTAAAAGTTATTGTCTTCAGAGTTAGTCCCCCTAAAAATGAGCAAAACTAAGACAGACATTATGATGCAACTAGTCAACAGAATTAAGGATGTACTAAAACACATTTTCTTCACTTGAAACTGCAGGAAAAAGTAAGGAATGAAAAAAGTGCAGTGTAACTCACTTGTTGGTCAATAAGATTAGTGAATTTAGAAATACCACAGATATAGTAGTATTGAAGTTCATGTCTACTCATTGGTGTCTGTTTTATACAAGCGGTAATTCTGAGGTGAATGGTGACTTTTCGTCATTGCTTTGATGACATTTTAAGGATGTTGAGAACTTAAAATGTCAATGATAAGATAAAATTGTCTGTAAAAAAAAAATCGACTGCATTTTCCTGACTATAAGTTGCACTTTTTTTCATAGTTTGACCAGTCCTGTGACATATAGTCCGAAGCGACTTATTTTCATTTTTCCCCTATTCATGACACAATTTTTTGCTGATGTGTAAAATGTTCATTCATACTGACATGAACCAAAGAGTAAACATTACCGTTTGCAGCCACAAGAGGGCCTTCTAGGCTTTTGATCAATAGGTTGTTCCTCTACCACTAAAACCCCACCCCCAAACATTCACTTAGAGACAACTGAGAAAAACACAACACAAGTAAAATGCCCCCAAAAGAAAATCCTATTCTGTAAATTACAAACGGCAGGTAATAAAAATGTGCAGCTCAAAACGTTAATAGAACAGCATAATGAATGTTTGAAGTGAGTGAGAAACTTTTGAGGGACTGTCGAAGAGCAGAGGTTACTCTGCAATGAAGAAAACGAAGAAAGCTAATCGCGGGCTGAAAACAAGATAGCCAGAGTTGGAGGAACGAGAGTGAATGTACTACTGGGAGAGGCTTGTCAACGGTCCAGTTGCGTCCACGCCATGGCCGTTGCCAAGGAGATGAATATTACATTAAACGATTTTGCTGGCAGACCTTCTTGGTGTTATCGTTTATACAATGTAACCATCTCTCCGTCAGAGCACGGACATCGGTGTGTCAGAAACTGCCAGCAGACTTTCAAGTCAAGGCCAACAGTTTCCTTGAGTTTGTTAGAAAGCAGGTAGTGGAACACAACATGTCAGCAGATCATATTATCAACATGGACCAGGTCCCCCTCACGTTTGACATCCCCATGGGCCTAAGTGTTGCACAGAAAGGGCAGAAAAGTGTGAATATAGTGACAGCTGGTCATGAGAAATCACATTTCACAGTGGTGCTAGCATGTTGTGGAGATGGATCCAAATTGCCACAGATGGTCATTTTCAAATGGAAACCAATGCCAAAAGATGAATTCTCCCCAGCACAGTTGTGGCAGTGAATGAGAAAGGTTGGATGGATCAAGAAATGATGAACATTTGACTGACGAAGTGCTACTCTAAGCATCCTGATGGCTTCTTTGAAACACACAAAGCCCTGCTCTTAATGGATGATATGCGGGCACACAATGCGACAGTTCAAAGATAAAAAAAAGCTTGCAACTCCATACCTGCCATCATCCTAGAGCAGGGGTCTGCAACCTGCGGCTCTGGAGTCACATGCGGCTCTTTGGTCCCTCAGCAGTGGCTCTTCCAAGTTTTGATCAAAACTAACTTTAAACTGAATTTTATTTGTTCTTATAACAACAAAAAGGGCTAGTTTTAGCCGTTTTTCCTGTCATTTCCTTTGCAAATGTGTGAATACTAGAACTAATAGAAGGAGTAAAACAAAAGTTAACTTTATTTATTCGAAGTAGGATATTTCTATTAGGATATACTCCTGAGAGCCAGGAATGCTGCCTTCAAAGCGGGAGATCAGGTGGGCCTGAGGGCAGCCAGAAAGAACCTGGATCTGGGCATCAGAAAGGCCAAGGAGCAGTATTCCAGGAAAATAGCTCACCGTTTCAAGGACAGCAAGGATACACGCAGTCTGTGGCAGGGAATACAGACCATCACAAACTACAAACCACCCCCCCAGACCTGTGACAGCTCAACCTCTACGCTGAATGAACTGAATGAGTTCTTTGCTCGGTTTGAGGCAAGTAACAGCACACCTGCACATAAACTCCCCCCCTCTCCTGATGGCCAGGTGCTGGCGCTGTCCTCAGACAGCGTAAGGCGATCATTTATCAAGATTAATGCCCGGAAGGCCTCTGGTCCTGACTGCATCACGGTGTGGTTTGGTGCATGTACTGCATCATGCCGCAAGAGCCTCCAGCGCATCGTGAGAGCAGCTGAGAAGATCGTCGGCACCTCCTTGCCCTCACTGCAGGACTTACACAGCAAACGCCTCACTCGGAAAGCCCACTGCATGGCAGGTGATCCCACACACCCACTACACAGCCGCTTTAGACTGCTGCCATCAGGGAGGAGACTGAGGAGTCTCCAGGCTCGTAACAGTAGACTGAGAGACAGCTCTGTTCATCAGGCAGTCAGAATGCTAAACACTCTGCCTGCTCTGCCTCCCCTCCCATTTGAACTGCCTTAACACAAAAAACGTTCTCACACATTACCACTCAACACAAAGATTTTAAAGGGGACCAAATGTAGGATATATAATTTTTTGTGGTTTATCTGTGGGCTATCCAGACCATTTTCAGTCAATTTTATACACAAAATAATGCTTGGATAATAAAATATCCCCTTTCTAATTCTGCCAAATTTCACTTCCGTTCTAAACGACCGGTTTATGAATAATGAGGTCTGAAAGCCACGCCCTACAAAGACCTATTTACATTAACTACGCCCTCTGTAACAGCCAGTATCTCTAATATGTTGTTATTTTAAAATTAGCTCTTTTTTATTACTCATTTGACTTACTGTTAGTGCTAGTAGCTTAAGATAACTTACCAAAAGCCCTCTGCGCGCGCCGCCATTTGCAGCTCCTTTTTTTAGCATTAGCCTCGAATAGCTTTTCCTCCTCCGAGCGGGCGGTGTTAGCTCCGCTCGTTGCATGCGGCGCTTTTGGGAGCGTGCTTCAGTCCACACACACAAAGTTCACAGAATGTCTCGCTCCAGTTAATTTATCCGCATGAGGCAACCTTTGACCGGACCCCCGGACCTCAAAAGTCAGTAGCTCCCAACAACTCCCGCACGCAAATGGTGTCTTCGCCGGCGGTCTGCAAAACAAAAGGCTTAAAAAAAAAAAGAGATACCGCGACCGGGAGGCGAACCCGTGTCCTTCGGATTACGAGTCCGGTTCACTACCTCTGGGCCAACCAGGTAGTTATGCAAAAAGCAGTCTTTCATCGTATAAGAAATAATCACAACCACCTACATTTAGAACGCTGAAGTTTTGATTAGATTTTGATGAAGTGAAAGGTATTCTTAAAATAAATAAGTTGCTAATCTGAAAATATATCGATCAGTGGTGCTTGATGGTACAGACTGTCGCCCCGCGAGAGTCACACACTGTGTGTGTGTTCATTCATTCTGCCGGCTGCGCGTTGGGAGCGATATTACACTAAAAATTGAACTAAAACGTAAAAATAACAATTATAAAGTATTATTATGTCGATGTATATATCTAGTCTCACCCCGATTTCTCCGAAACAAAAGGCTTTAAAAAAAAGGGGGGAAAAAAAAGATGCCTTAAACAGGATGCGAACTCCGCTCTCCTGCGTGGCGCTTAAGTGTCGTAACCGCTCAACCAAACTGACAGTTGTGCAAGAGCAGTCCTTCATCATATAAGAAACAAGTCCAAACCGCGAGAGTGTGTGTGCACAGTTTCAACGAGACAGAGTTCATTCAAACAAGGTAATAAAACATTCTGGTTTTACTCGAGATGTGCTGCATGGCTGGAGCAGGGCAAACCCCTAGCCCCCCGGGGGCTAAATAAATGAATAAATAAATAAATAAATGACCGCCAGGTCAGCTCCTAAACCGCTAGGCAACCGTGACATGTTTTATACTCAAGTGGGTGGAGCATCACCAGGGGTTGCTAGGTGAGGGGCTGGACTCAGGTTTGAGGTGATTGGCTACGGTTTGTGACATCACAAACCGCAGGAAGTGTGAAACGGAGCGTTTTTAATCACAGACAAATAAATCTACTTAGAGTAAATAAACCACTGGGTGCATTTTTTTGGCACAAGGACTGTTTTTTTATGAAGTAAATACCCAAAGTTTAGTAAAAAAACATTAAAAAGTGAATTTTGCATGTGTGGTCCCCTTTAACACTGGACTCTGTGTCATCAAACGGGTTATTCACTAAACTCTCGGTCATGTGCTCATTCAGTTTGCACTACTTCTCATATTTGCACTAATGTTTGTATTACATTACTGCCTATAGTCATACTACTGTTTACATTCACTGTTTACATTTATTAATACGGTTTACATTTATTACTACTGCTTTACATTTATTACTACTGTTTACATTTACACTACTTTTATCTACACTACTGCAGATACATATACAGCATTCTCTGACTAGCCTTATCTAAGGATGCCAAATGTGCCTTACTGCATATGCCACTTTGCCTCTATACCAACATCAACTACCTCATACATATACTGTGTACATTAACTTATATGCTGCTGTGCCACTCTTTGCAAATGTCAATGCTAGAACCTTCAGTTTATTTTATAGATATACTTTTTATACTACTATGCAAAAACTCAGGACAGTATTACACTTTTATTATTTCATTTTATGCTTATGTTCATTGGGTGTTTGGTGTTTTAGGGGTGTTTGGTGTTTCAGTGTTGGTGTAAATTTTCATACTTTTATACTATTATGAAAAACTCAGGACAGTGTTACACTTTTACTATTTTATGCTTATGTTTATTAAATGTTTTAGTGTTTAGTGTTTAGATGGTTACTGTTGCACCGAGGGACTGAGAGAAACGCAATTTCGGTCCTGTGTATGTCCTGTACATATTGCAGTTCTGACAATAAAGTTGACTTTGACTTTGACTTTGATATTTAATTTTTCCACAATTAAAATAATTTACCTAGACCTGCATAGTTCATTATTTTATTTTTTAATTGGGAAAGATCACATTATTTTTCCTTCTTTATGATAATCTGGTCTTTTGTTGATATTTTTACATTTTAAGACTAAAAATCATTAGATATTTTCAGCTTTACAATGGCCAGAAAACTATTGGTCAGAAAATTGTCCTCTAACAAACTTAAAGTGGTCTGTGGGCCACCAGTTGAGAATCCCAGTTGTAGCAGGTATTGTGGCTCCGGAAACGTTTAATTTAGTGAACAAAGGGGCAGAAATGGCTCTTTTGATCATAAAGGTTGCAGATCCCTGTCCTAGAGGCTTGACCAAAGTACTCCAGCCTCTCAACATCTCAGTGAACCAGAGCTTTAAGTCAGCCTTGCATTGCATGTGGGAGGAGTGGATGGTAGATGGAGAGCACACATTCCTGGCAACCAGAAGGATACACCATGCAACGCTTTCTAGCAAGTCCTTGGATGGATCGACAAAGCATGGACTTCAGTGACAACTGAAACCATCCTGTCAGGATTCAGAAAGACCGGAATAACTGAATCTGATGTGGAGTCTGATGGACCGCCCCGCAGAAGAGGAGACTGCACTTCATCTTCCTCCAGAGTTGGTAGAGCTGTTCAGAAGTGATACAGAGGATGAAGAATTCAATGGATTCAATGATGTGGAATGAGATTGGTGAATTTACCAGTAACTCGCTTGTTGTACTTGTTAGCTTGTTATGTTAATGAAGCCTGTTCAGGATCCCAAGTATGTTCTATGTGTTAATGTTATTTCAGATTAAATGTCTGTTTTTGCACTTTGTGAAATACACTTCTAAATAAATGCAACTTATAGTCCGAAGTGACTTATATACCGGTATGTTTTTTTCCTCTTCATGAAGCATTTTTTGACTAATGCAACCTATACTCCGGAACAACATATACCATAGTCCAGAAAATATGGTAATCATAGGCTTTTTTTTAAATGACACTAAGCTATGTGCTCATTGTTCAGTGTTTTTCTTTCTTCTAACTTCTGTCTTCAGGCCCTCAGCATTTACCAGAACAAAGACTTTATAACAATCTACCATGGAGAGCAGGAAAGTCCAACTGATTTTGATACAGTTCTGCTCAAAGCATTAGTAAGAGGTGAGTAAAACAAAATGTTGCACTTGTTTTTGTGCTATAAGACGATACATTTCCTTATTTTGATGATTATGTGTGTATGATCTTGTTTGTTATTTTTGTGCCCTTTGACGGGCTTTGGAGACCATACCATAGTATAGTCTCCATCCACCTGTCTGTAAAACCAACTTTTGATTGTCCTGCCCATAACTTATGATTTGCTCAAGATAATGAAAAAAAAAAATCAAAATCATTCATGTATGCATCATCACTAGATAATGTCACATTTGCTATTCATTACCCCATTACCCCAGCTCCAAGCTCAATGCCACAAGTCGATGCCAACTGTTGTACAAGGTCTTTGCTTGACAAGCTATTGTTATAGATTGCTGTATAATATTGTCGACAACCATATAATTCGCTGTATGCGGTACTCTGTTTTTCAGCAAGTAAGCATCGTGTCTCAGTTGACGCCTTTCCTTACAGTGAAGAGCTCAACCTAGCTGTTGCTTGGAACAGGGTGGACATTGCTAAGAGTGAACTCTTTAATGGAGACATCCAGTGGAGGGTGAGAAGATAAATGCAACAATCTGAATTGGATGCATTCTATAAAGATTTTGTTATATAAAGCATATCTCAGCCAAACAAAATTATGTTGTTAAATAAGATTTCATGCCTGATCTAATCATACAGTATGAGGACTTGGAAGAGTCCATGACAGATGTCTTGATCAACGACAAGCCTCAGTTTGTTCGTCTTTTCACTGAGAACGGCTTGAACATCCTGGACTACCTGACTTATGGCCGACTGGAACAGCTCTATGGCTCTGTGGCTGAGGGCACACCATTATACCAGCTACTTCAGCGCCGCTTAGCCATGCGAGTTGGAACTACACATCTGCCTACATCACCTCCACCAGAGTGGTTACCAGAGACCCAGTCTAAATTATTAACAGCGAAATCTCAGAGTGAAACACGGTCTGAGATCACCCTTTTTGAGGTGAGCTTCCTTGTGAAAACGTTCCAGTGGTCTTGGTCCTTGTTACCTATGTGAAGTATTATGAGCAAAACACCAATTAACAAAGCTTTTTGTTGCATTTTGCCAGATTTCAGGAGTCCTGGAAATATTAATGGGTGATGTTTGTGAGCTGTTCTACTATGACATTTTGGGCCTACAGAATGCCTCATCCCAAAGGCTAGCTCTTAAGGTACTCATTTATTTTAGTTAATAATCAGACATGCAAAACAAGGTTTAAGTTGAAAATGTTACAACTGTATCCCTTCAAACATTCGTGTAGCTTTACCTCATCAGTTCTTATTCTTTTAAAATTCATCCTAGCGTATAAGTAAGCTGCTGCGTGGAGAGCGCATATATCAAACGAGTCGGTGCTCCTCCCCCTGGGCTTCACTTTTCATCTGGGCTGTTCTACAGAACCGCAGTGAGATGGCCACTTTCTTCTGGGAGATGGTAAGAACTCTTGAGATTGAATGCAAGAATGTTTGCTGCTCAGACTTTGTAAATCAAGTTTTAGCATCAAGTTATAATGGGATGTGCATTGTCACAAGTTAGACCTACGTGTTTTTTATTAACAGAATAAAACAAATAGAAAGCAGAGTTAAACAAAGAGCTTATATATATATATATATATATTTTTTTACACTTATTATTCTTTAGTACAGTTATAATTTTATATAAGCGCACATCAAATTGCATTCAGATTGTATTGTGCTTCTGAAAAGTGATGAAAGGTTGCAAATATTTACTGAACTTCTTCTTTCAGCTTTTTCCTCTTCAGGGGTCACCACAGAGAGTCATCCTCCTCCATCTCTGTCCTCTGCATCCTCTGTCCTCACTCCAACTACATCCATGTCCTCTCTAACTGGATCCATATATCTCCTCTTTGTCTTTTTCCTGGCAGTTGCATTTCTAACATCCTTCTACCAATATACCCACTGTCCCTCCTCTGGACATGTCCACACCATCTCTGTCTGGTCTCTAACTTTATCTCCCACTTGTTCAACATGTGCTGTACCTCTGATGATCTTATACCTAATCTTATCCATCCTTGTCACTCATAATAAGAACCTCAGCATTTTCATTTCTGCCACTTCCAGTTCTTTCTCCTTTTTGTCAGTGCTACTGTCTCCAGACCATGAAACATAGCTGGCCTCACCACTGTCTTGTAAACTTTTCCTTTGACCTTTGCTGACACCCTTTTGTCACAAATCACTTCTGAAACTTTTCACCATCCACTCCATCCTGCCTGGACTCTCTTCTTCACCTCTTTACCACACTCCTTATTTTCCTGGACAGTGGACCCCAAGTACTTGAAGTCCTGCATCTTTGTGACCTCTGCTCCTTGTAGCCTCACTGTTCCACTGGCCTCCCTCTCATTCACACACATGTACTCTGTCTTACTATGGCTGACTTTCATTCCTCTTCTTTCAAGTGCATACCTCCACCTCTCCAAGTTCTCTTCCACCTGTTCCCTGTTCTCACCACAGATCACATTGTAATCTGCAAACATCATAGTCCATGGGGATTCCTGCCTGACCTAATCTGTTAGTCGGTCCATCACCAGAGAAAACAAGAAGGGGCTCAGAGCCGATCCTTGATGCACTCCCACCTCTACCTTGAAGCCATCTGTCACTCTTACAGCACATCTCACCACTGTCCTGCTGTTCTCATACATGTCCTGTACCAGTCTAACATATTTCTCTGTCACTCCAGATTTCTGCATGCAATACCACACCTCCTCCCTCGTCACTCTGTCATTTGCTTTTTCTAAATCCACAAAGACACAATGTAGTTCTGTACTTCTCCATCAGCATTCTAAAAGCAAGTATGGCATCTGTGGTGTTCTTTCTTGGCATGAAACCATACTGCTGCTCCCAGATAGTCATCTCTTGTCTAAGTCTTGCTTCCACAACTCTCTTCCAGATCTTCATCGTGTGGCTCATCAACTTAATTCCTCTGTAGTTACTACAACTCTGTACATCACCCTTGTTCTTAAAAATGGACACCAGCACACTTCTTCTCCATTCCTCAAGCATTTTCTCACCCTCAAATATGTCATTGAATATTCTGAGTCAAAAACCGCACTGCCATCTCTCCAAGACATTTCCAGATCTCTACTGTATGTCATCAGGTCCTATACTGTCTTCCCTTTCTTCATTCATATACCAACATCAACTACCTCATACATATACTGTGTACATTAACTTATATGCTGCTGTGCCACTCTTTGCAAATGTCAATGCTAGAACCTTCAGTTTATTTTATAGATATACTTTTTATACTACTATGCAAAAACTCAGGACAGTATTACACTTTTATTATTTCATTTTATGCTTATGTTCATTGGGTGTTTGGTGTTTTAGGGGTGTTTGGTGTTTCAGTGTTGGTGTAAATTTTCATACTTTTATACTATTATGAAAAAACTCAGGACAGTGTTACACTTTTACTATTTTATGCTTATGTTTATTAAATGTTTTAGTGTTTAGTGTTTAGATGGTTACTGTTGCACCGAGGGACTGAGAGAAACGCAATTTCAGTCCTGTGTATGTCCTGTACATATTGCAGTTCTGACAATAAAGTTGACTTTGACTTTTGACTTTGACTTCATTCTTTTCAGAGCTTTCTGGACTTCACCCTCACTAATCCCACTTCCTGGTCCACAGTTTCTATGACCTCTACTCTTCTTTTTCTTTCATTGTCTTTATTAGCTCCTCAAAGTACTCCTTCCATCTTCCCATCACACTCTCCTCACTTGTTAGAACATTACCATTGTAGCGATACACGCCTTCATCTCTCTGATACATTTTTTCTCTGAATCTCAATGAAACTCAGAACACTGACTTTATTTTATTAGTTTGAATCAATACACAATAAGTCATAAGAGACTCTCTTATTCCTTTATTTTGTGTTAATGAATAACCTTGTGTTAAGTAAGTATTATTGAATTCAATGTTTGATAGTCAAATACTGTTTAATTCAAATTGTTTAATTCAAGTTGGAAATCCAATGTTATTTCAAAATGTTGATCATGATGCATTTTTCTTCTCAAACCTTGCAGTGGAGATACAGTGACACTGTTTATCTAATTTTAGTTTGAGCTCAGGACAATAATCTGTCACAAGAGACTTTTTGTTTTTGTCCTAATTAATAATCAGAGAATGATCTCTGGTTTTGTTATTTAGTCTGTGTATGGGAAACATACGCAGATGACAAGCTTAGACAATTATTATTATTATTATTATTATTATTATAATCAGTAAGGTTCCATATGTGATGCTGTGGTGTTTGTTTTAATCATAAGTAACAGGCCAACGGTGTTGTTAATGAGTTAAGACAGTTTTAATCTGTTGTATCATAAATGCTGGTGTCTTAAACTAACATCTTTATCCTTTCTGACATGATCTAACACTTGACCTCTCCCTCTGCATCCTCTGATGTCACTCTCATCCTCTCCTGGTGCCATTTGGCCAACCAGAAAAGACTACGTTTCTGGGTCAAGTCTCAGTTAAAGCTTCCACTTCCTTCTTCTTTCTTCAGTTGCTACGAGGAAGTTGACATTGAAATGACTTTCTCTTTTAAGCTGGGGAACTTGGACCAAGCGTCAAAGGTCCAGTTCAACAGCCAGAGTCAATAGTAAGCTACTGTTGAACTCACCCGAGCTTCTAAGCTCTGACTTTTAAGGAAATTCCTTCGAGGAATCCTTTATCTTGAAGAATCAACCAGACTACCGTTACTTCAGTGGGTCAAAGGCAGACGTGAGAAGCTACAATCTAAACAGACTGACCTCCTCGGACTTCAAGGATCGATCCGTTCTTGGTAGACCGTCAAAGGTAACGAGTTGCTGATTGTTTACCCACCGGACATACGTCTAGCTGGAGATCGCATGGAGAACGTGTCATGTTATAAACATTCAAGATAGTTCACAGCCTCTTTTCCACCTTTCCTCCTTCTCATGCTAAAACTTCTACTTAAAGCTGCACTCTGCAGTTTTTGTAGAACGCAGCACTACATTTTCATCTGGGAAAGCATTCTGGTCCCTCCCCACTCAGAGCCATATATGGCTCTGCTCCCTCTTGGTCTTGGTGAAATTCAGCTCTGCTTCCAAATGCTCCGCTTCTACTGCATGTCCTGTCAGCAGCTGCGAAGTTCTGGGATTATGTTAATAAAACGTTCTAAAAAATAAAAGAAAAACGGGGAGCGCTGGTCCAGCACACCAGAACACCCTGAAATCTGCAGAGCCGCGCACAGCCACGTTGGACATGAGTTTAATTTGCTCGTGAAAAATTCATTCATTTCCTCAATGTTTTTGACTCAGTGAGGAGGAAGCGATCACTTGACTTTTGGCAAAAAAACAAAAGAAAGTCCAGATCAGGGATGAAGAAGGGGAATTTAATGCATTTGTGTCACATACAAAACAGTTTTGCATCGCTTTTCAATTATTTCAACGAGAACCTGCGCGGCCGCTGCGGGCTGGGACAGGGGGGGGCGTGGGTTAGGAGCGTGAGAAGTGAGAAGGTCTGTTTTTATTGGCTGGTTAACGGCGGGTCACTGTGGCTTTTTAGAAATTCTTATTTACCACCTGGAGAAGCAAGGGGACTATATTTTTTTTCAGAGATTACTTTGTCTAACATCAGCCTGTCAGGAGATAGTGACAGAGTGAAGAAATATGTTAAAAATATATTTTTAGACAACTTACAGACTGCACTACAGAACTGCTAGCCTGGTTAAAACCAGACCCTTGTCCTTCACTTCGCTTTGTACTAGGGTCTGGGACTTCTCCCATAGACAACGATTTCTCCGGTAGATTTTTGACCGGACCAATCAGAGAACAGAAGGCGGAGTTTTGAACGACGTCGACTGACGTCGTCAGTTAAAATGGCTGCCGCCACGAAGGAATTTTCAAGAAAACAAGGTAAAAAACTATTATTTCTTTGCTGAGAAAAAATATATTTCTTAGCTGACGTTATATCAGAAGTGTTCCTGAGCTTAACAGTTCCTAAATCAATTCACGAAATGGTCAAATCTGCTGGATTTAAATTGTTTCGGTTTGACATTTTCCAAACAGCCTCGGGTGCGCTACGAAAATAAATTATAAAAAATCGAATTTTATCTCAAATGTTTCATCTAGGCCAACAGTCAGTAAATTAGAGCCATATAATTACACACTGGTAGCAGAAAAAATATCCACCGAGTGGTTTCTGAGCTATTTATCTGATAGCCTGGACCTCGCCAGGCTAAACTAACAAAACTCCGCCTTCTGTTCTCTGATTGGTCCGGTCAAAAATCTACCGGAGAAATCGTTGTCTATGGGAGAAGTCCCAGACCCTAGCTCAAAGCGAAGTGAAGGACAAGGGTCTGGTTTTAACCAAGCTACAGAACTGCAGACTGCAGCTTTAAACATTTCTTTTGCCAGTAACAAACTTAAGTTTAACGTGCCTGCAGAATATGTAAATGTCAACTTATTACTTGTCTGTTGTATCTAAATTTGAATCTGTCTACAGTTAGTTATATGAAAGCTAAATCAGAGCCAATCCTTGTTCAAATGTTTGATGTAATTTAATGATTTGTTAATTAAATGATTCAGTTCTGCTGAACCAACATAAGTTAACATTTCTTGTAAATTTCATCTCGTCTGTTCACATTTATCTGTTTGAATCCTAAAAAGAGAGAACTTGTTAAAATTAAATGCTAAGAATTTGGGTCAGATAAACTCTACTCACTCTTTCATTTGGAATATTGTACAGTCAGTAAAACTGACCAGTATAGATATCCTACACCATTCCTATCTTTAACCAGCCTAACCTGTTGAACATCCTTTCCAGCCTGATCCCTCTGTTTCTCCAATCATTACAAGTCCTTCTCACCCTCTTTAGTGTCCAGCCTCATACAATTGTAAATATTCCAGAAAAGATATAGCAATAAAATTACACTTAAATGTGTTCACTATTTAGGTACGTAAACAAACATTAAACTGCTTTACACACATGACTGTGCTGAAACACTGTAGATTATTTTGTCAGTCAGCTTCACTTACCCTCTCTTGTGGTTTTTCTCAGGCAGGAGAGTCAGTGCTGAGTGCTCTAAGTGGTTGTAAGATCCTGAGAGAACTGTCCAAACTGGAGGATGAATATGAAACCAAACTCTCCATTAAAGAATTGGCCCAGAAGTTTGAAAATCTGGCACTTGGTGAGACCATAAACCAACTTCCTACTAGTATTTGTTTGGTGATTAAACTGAAATGTGGAATTAGTTTATTGTTTGTACTAAGAGCTCATGTAACATAATATCAAGTCTGTTTTTGTGTTTAAAATTTTAAACAAAGCTGTACGTACATTTTCATGCAGTTGTTATGATTTACTTGGGTTGAGAAAGAACAAATCTGATTGCTGCATGAATTACCATGTAACTCTTAAGTGTTTTCAGATTTTTTTTATCCTGTAAAATTGTGTTTGATTTTGAAAAATATATATTTTACATTTACTGTTCTAAGTAGAGGACTGCATTTTTGTATGCTTAAAGTTATCTGTCAAACAAAACTTTTTTCCATTTTTTTGTTTTTGTTTGTTTGCTTTATCTTAGATATCTTCAGCTCTTGTTATCGCAACAATGAAAGTCGCTCCTTCAAGCTGCTGATTAGGAAATCTCCTGTTTGGGGTGGTACCACCTGCCTACAGATGGGCATGAGCGCTGATGCCCGACTTTTTTTCAGCCATGATGGAGTGCAGGTTTGTTGTTTTTTTCATTACTATGTCACTGTGTCATTGCAGTGAAACCCTATTTTTACTTCTGACAATTCTGTTAAAAATAAAAAATAAAATAAAGGCAAAAATTTGGAGTTCTTATAACTAAGACTCTGAATTTCACATGAAGGACAAGATACTTTTAGGTTTATTTACATGCAAAAAAAATCACCAAATGAGTCATGGATGAATAATGTTAGTAACTTTATGGAAAAGGGTGATTGACTGAATTATGAAAATGATGTTCATATACAGTACTAAAATATGAAGTACATACTCTGTTAAAACCATTAAAATCATAAGAGAAGAAAGGCCACGAAGATATAATAAATTAACAGCACATAGAAAGAAAATAAAACAAATGTGTTTTACTAATGAGTATCAGCTCTGAAGTAAATAGAAAATGTCATTATTAGGGACAAATCCATAGCCATAAAGTCAATAAATGGAGCAGTCTGTCTATTTAAAGTGATCTTTCACTGTTAGTCTGTGAGGGGTTCATTAGAGAAAGTGGTCCTTGGCAGGTCCTAGGTTTGAACCTTGACAGCAACTCACTGGAGACCTTCTTGGTTATCACAGCAGCCTATCAGAAACGCTTCAGTCCATCTCTGGTCTTGTGTCATTGACTGTTAGCTTTAGCAAGCATATCCAAAATGTCCTTTAGACCAACTGAACAATTAAAAATGGCTCCATTCCCTGGATGGAAGAGAGAACTCTGTCTCTGGGAGTCCAAAGTTTAGTTTAGTTTAACAAATGTGATATGATAATTTGTTGGCTTGCTGGAGCTCTGACTTGACTGCGAAGGTTGATAGTTTTTGCACTTGCATACAGGGCTTAATTTGTAAATCAATTGATGCCAGAACACACATAGCAGGTGGGGGATGTCCATGGGTCCTCCTCCAGAAAACTTGGAATAAGAGATGCCAGTTCCTGCATTTTGGCGTATTTTTATGGAAGTAAATATGTGCCGCTAGGATTTGAATTAAAAATGCCACCGAAACTTTTATATATTTTAACAGGTTGTTAAACATCTGTAAACATTTGATTAAATTGATTTAAAAAAAGCCACAGGTCTCTCTTGTAAATAAGTCCTCGAGGCTCAATGAGACTAACAACCTGTATAAATAAAGGCTGAATTGAAATGACTCCTGGGGACTCCCTTGTTCTACTGGGGGACTTCAACGCTCACGTGGGCAATGACAGTGAGACCTGGAGGGGTGTGGTTGGGAGGAACGGCCCCCCTGATCTGAACCCGAGTGGTGTTCTGTTTTTGGACTTCTGTGCTCGTCATGGATTGTCCATAACGAACACCATGTTCAGGCATAAGGGTGTACATATGTGCTCTTGGCACCAGGACACCCTAGGTCGCAGTTCGATGATCGACTTTGTTGTTGTCTCATCTGATCTGCGGCCGCATGTCCTGGACACTCGGGTGAAGAGAGGGGCGGAGCTGTCAACTGACCACTACCTGGTGGTGAGTTGGCTCCGATGGTGGGGGAGGATGCCGGTCAGACCTGGCAGACCCAAACGTATTGTGAGGGTCTGCTGGGAACGTCTGGCAGAGTCTCCCGTAAGACGGAGCTTTAACTCCCACCTCCGGGAGAGCTTTGAACACGTTCCGAGGGAGGCGGGGGACATTGAGTCCGAGTGGGCCATGTTCCGCGCCTCTATTGTCGAGGCAGCTTATCAGAGTTGTGGCCGCAAGGTTGTTGGTGCCTGTCGTGGTGGCAACCCTCGAACCCGGTGGTGGACACCGGCGGTGAGGGATGCTGTCATGCTGAAGAAGGAGTCCTATTGGGCCTTTTTGGCCTGTGGGACCCCGGAAGCAGCAGATAGGTACCGACAGTCCAAGCGGCATGCGGCTCGGGTGGTTGCTGAGGCAAAAACTCGGGCGTGGGAGGAGTTCGGAGAGGCCATGGAGAATGACTTCCGTACGGCTTCGAGGCGATTCTGGTCCACCATCCGGCGTCTCAGGGGGGGAAGCGGTACGCGACCAACACCATTTATGGTGGGGATGGCGTGCTGTTGACCTCAACTCGGGATGTTGTGAGTCGGTGGGCGGAATACTTCGAAGACCTCCTCAATCCTACTGGCACGTCTTCCACTGAGGAAGCGGAGCCTGGGGACTTTGGGTCGGGCTCTCCAATCTCTGGTGCTGAGGTCACCGAGGTGGTTAAAAAGCTCCGCGGTGGCAGGGCTCCGGGGGTGGATGAGATTCGCCCGGAGTTCCTTAGGGCTCTGGATGTTGTGGGGTTGTGTTGGCTTACGCGACTCTGCAATATCGCGTGGACATCGGGGGCAGTTCCCTTGGATTGGCAGACTGGGGTGGTGGTTCCCCTATTCAAAAAGGGGGACCGTAGGGTGTGTTCCAACTATAGGGGGATCACACTCTTAAGCCTCCCTGGTAAGGTCTATTCAGGGGTTCTGGAGAGGAGGGTCCGTCGGATAGTCGAACCTCGGATTCAGGAGGAGCAGTGTGGTTTTCGTGCTGGTCGTGGAACACTGGACCAGCTCTACACCCTCAGCAGGGTCCTGGAGGGCGCGTGGGAGTTTGCCCAACCAGTTTACATGTGCTTTGTGGACTTGGAAAAGGCATTCGACCGCGTCCCTCGGGGGGTTCTGTGGGGGGTACTCCGGGAGTATGGGGTACCAGGCCCATTGATATGGGCTGTTAGGTCCCTGTACGACCGGTGTCAGAGCTTGGTCCGCATTGCCGGCAGTAAGTCAGGCTCGTTTCCAGTGAGAGTTGGACTCCGCCAAGGTTGCCCTTTGTCACCGATTCTGTTCATAACTTTTATGGACAGAATTTCTAGGCGCAGCCAAGGTGTTGAGAGGATCCGTTTTGGTGGCCTTAGAATCGCTTCTCTGTTTTTTGCAGATGATGTGGTCCTATTGGCTTCATCAGATCGTGATCTACAGCTTTCGCTGGAGCGGTTTGCAGCCGAGTGTGATGCGGCCGGGATGAGGATCAGTTCCTCCAAATCCGAGGCCATGGTCTTGAGCCGGAAAAGGGTAGCATGCCCTCTCCGGGTCGGGGAGGAGGTCCTGCCCCAAGTGGAGGAGTTTAAGTATCTCGGGGTCTTGTTCACGAATGAGGGAAAACTGGAGCATGAGATCGATAGGCGGATAGGTGCAGCATCCGCAGTGAAGCGGGCGCTGTACCGGTCTGTCGTGGTGAAGAGAGAGCTGAGTCGAAAGGCAAAGCTCTCAATTTACCGATCGATCTACGTTCCTACCCTCATCTATGGTCATGAGCTTTGGGTTGTGACCGAAAGAACGAGATCTCGGATACAAGCGGCTGAAATGAGTTTTCTCCGCAGGGTGTCTGGACTCTCCCTTAGAGATAGGGTGAGAAGCTCAGTCATCCGGGAGGGACTCGGAGTAGAGCCGCTGCTTCTCCACATCGAGAGGAGCCAGTTGAGGTGGCTCGGGCATCTGGTTAGGATGCCTCCTGGACGCCTCCCTGGTGAGGTGTTCCGGGCATGTCCCACCGGGAGGAGACCCAGAGGAAGACCCAGGACACGCTGGAGGGACTATGTTTCTCGGCTGGCCTGGGAATGCCTTGGGATTCCCCCAGAGGAGCTACTCCAAGTGGCTGGGGAGAGGGAAGTCTGGGCCTCCCTACTTAGGCTTCTACCCCCGCGACCCGACCCCGGATAAGCGGACGAAAATGGATGGCTGGATGAAATGACTATTTTACAGAGCAGCAACAGCAAGCCTGTGTGCGTGGACATGAACAATGTCTCCTCTCGTTGTATTTTTTAATAAATAATCAAAATAAAAATGCGCAGTGACTTTGGACTTTTATGGGCGGAGATATGAGCTGCCAGATCCGAGCGAACGGTTGCCGGAACACACACGGTGAAAATGAGGGAGTTCCCAGATCTTGTTCAGGCGGGATCCAACTCAAATTAACCACTGCTAGTGCTTACGAGATAAGAAAAGATCTCTGTCAGGTCTGTTGGAGCAAAGATTAGTCAGCAAGCCTCCCCTGACATTTAGGCTGTGGGAAGGTTGAAGGTCTATCTTTTGTAGTGGGACAGTTGGCATGTTCCTCTCTGTGCTGGTGTAGGAGGATGAGCCACTCATACGCTTTACTAGCATCTTGGTGGAAGTGAAACATGATGATGATGATTGCAGTCTAATAAACTCATCTAGCCTATGGGATTGTTTCATGGCAAGACAACTTACAGGTATAAGAGGCTGTCACACAGTATTTTATTCAAACATTGTCTAGAGTGACGAGAAACCTTAAGGACTGCCAAGAATGACCACATCAAATATTACACAAATAAATATTTATTTTATATTTTTCTAATGTCTTGTCTTACACAAGCTATTTTTGGGTGTTAACAATATACAGTACTTACAAATTGTCCAGATGAATTACACTTTTCTTTAATAGTTTGTGTAATCCGATAATTCTCAATCAGGTCATCTGGACAGTTTCTTTTTAGTAGAAACGTTTCACCCTCACTCCAGAGGGCTTCATCAGTCAGAGTAGTTCCAGCACACTGTTCCCCCACCAAGTCGTAAACAACTTAAGCGGACAAGAAAGTTCATGCTCAATAATCCAGGTATCAAATCCGATAATTCTCAATCAGGTCATCTGTAGTTTCTTTTTAGTAGTTTACTTGGTGGGGAACAGTGTGCTGGAACTACTCAGACTGATGAAGCCCTCTGGAGTGAGGGTGAAACGTTTCTACTAAAAAGAAACTGTCCAGATGACCGGATTGAGAATTATCGGAACTTAAGTGGACCAACCAGTTTACTGGAGCCAAGATGGTTTCTGGAGTTTGTATAATATTAACTTATTATTGCTATATTTGTTTTTTAAAAACAGTAACACAAAAGCTTTGAAGCAATAATGTCAAATCTAACAAGCCTTCAGCAGTGTGTTTACTTCATTAAACAGTTTAATTTAGCACAAATAATTTCTCTTTCAGTCCCTGTTGTCCCAAATTTGGTGGGGTGACATGGAGAGGAACACAGAGGTGTGGAAACTTCTGCTCACTTTCTTCTGCCCTTTCCTTTGCTACACCAACCTCATCTCCTTCAAGTAAAACTTGCAGGATAATGTATGACATGAACTTTTCAAAGGTATAAAAATACCTTTTTTCTTTAAATTCTTTTTCAATTTTTGCAACATAGGGAGCAATTTGAACTGCAACAAGAGGAGGAGGAGAAGCCTAACGAAGACAGACCAGCTAACATTCATTATGGGACGACTGTCTTCTCTTTCTCTGACATCAAGCACATGTAATAATGTTTAACTAGTGCATATTAAGCATGTTTTTCCTCCTGTATTTTCTATTTTGTTTGTAGCATGTGATTTTAATATTGAGAGACATTTTAATGAGGCGTATTGCTTCACATTTAAGTGGGCTGATTTGCTGAAAATCTCTTGTTGCAACAGTGATGCTGATTCACAAGAAGTTACCACTCCTTTGACTGCTACCATCCAAGGTGAGTAATGTTTCAGAGGTCGGCACTGATATCAATAATGTGTTTCAGCATCTGGTCTCCCTTTTAACGCAGGCATACCTGAACCCTACAGACCACCACAACGTCCGTTCATAGTGTCACGTTGGCGTCAGTTCTGGTTTGCGCCTGTGACTGCGTTTTTGGGAAACGTCCTGATGTACTTTCTCTTCCTCGTGCTTTTTGCGTACGTGCTGTTGCTGGACTTCAAACCACCACCGCCCTCTGGTCCAGCCATCACAGAGTACATGCTTTACTTCTGGGTGTTCACCATTGTGTGTGAGGAAATGAGAGAGGTTGGTTTAATGTCTTCTTGACTGAAGCATTTACTTCTTTTTAAGTGTTTTGGGGATGTAAATCATTGAATGTTATGCGTGTTCATTAAACACACATAAGTAGACACACCAAGTGTTGTTCAATTTTTACAACACCTTTTGCCATTCTTGAGAACATCCTTGCTCTTGTAAAATTGCTAGTAATAATTTTGCTACATCTCTTGCATTTTTGCTATTATTTTTGTAGACGCATTATTAATATAATTAATTTTTTTCCAGACATTCTTTTTAGGGAATATGACCCGGCGTCAAAGGTTCAGAATCTATATTCAGGATGTGTGGAATAAACTTGACCTCATCGCCATAACACTATTCATCATTGGATTGATCAGCAGGTAGGAACATCATTTACCTCACAAAACATTGTTCAGTAAAACTATATATTTTTTGTCCTATCTGAATCTTTTATTCTCAGTGACTATATGTAAATAAAACTTAATAAAACCCATGGAACACAAACGTAAAACAGATTACAGTAGTTGTAAGAAAAATCACATCAACACTGTCAGTTTATCAAACTTTGAAAAATTTACCGTTTGCTTTTGTTTGCTTCCCTATATGATGGTGGAGGCAACAAGTCAAAACTCGAATATTCAGAATCAGAATAAGCTTTATTATCATTTTATGAGATACAGTGCGATTATGTTCATACAGTCATCCAAAAGATGGGCAGAGTGCACGTTGCTGCTGCTACAAGATCACAGCCTCTTATTCTATATCAGAATACTTTTTAGATAGAAAAGGGGAAAAGGTGATAGATAAAGGTTTTCCTTAGTTTACCCATGTTCCAGGAGAAATTTGATAGTTAGCCTGCTTTCGAGGCAGGCCAACTATCAAAAACAGGGGAGTCAGATTCAGATACCATACCATAACATACCATTTTATTTATAAAGCACTTTAAATAGGAACAAGTCCACACCAAAGTGCTGAACAAACAAACAAGCAACAGGCACTACAGACAATGAAGTACAACACGAAAAACATAAAAACATTGCAGATCAAAATAAAACAATCAAACACCAATCAGCGGGTGTTGAAGGCAACAGAATAGTAGTGAGTTTTTAACCTGGACTTGAAAACTGAGAGGGAGGGGGCCTGTTTGATGAGCAGCGGTAACTCGTTCCAGAGTCTAGCGCCAGCTACAGAGAAGGCCCTGTCACCTCTGCGCTTAAGACGAGTTTCTGGAACTGTTAAAAGTACCCGGTCCTCTGACCTCAAAGCACGTGGAGGGACATATGGGTGTATCAGATCTGAGAGATAGGCGGGGGCGAGGCTGTTCAGTGATTTGTAGACGTACATGAGAATTTTGTACATGAGTTAAGCCATAATTGTTGATTTTCTTCAGGCAGACTGTTTTTTTCTTGTCAGTCTTGAGTCCTACTGGTACTTAAGATCCAAAATGGCCAGATTTGTGGGCATTCCACAGATGCATGCTATGAGCCTCCTTCAAGGTCGTCTCCAACATGCTGGCGAGTCCTAGAAGCCGCAGGTGGTCTGCGATTCTCACAAATCTCTTCCACCTTATGGTTTAGCTCATAAATCAGCTGATTTTGAGTACTAGTAGCACAAGCCAAACCTTCAAGGCAGGGAGCCTGACAAGTGCCAAATTAGCTGCAGCCATATTCTTTGTATGTTGATAAACCAGGAACCAGCCGATTTTAAAAAGCAGGAAACCTGTTATCATAAATCCAATTATATATGTCTTTGGCATCCTCCTGAGACAAAACGGAAAGACACATCAGCTCCCATATCCATGACGTATCCTGCAGCGTGAGCCTCAGTGGGACATGAGGGCTCTCCAGAAGCATAAGGAGACTCCTGGAATAGAAAACTTAAAAGCTTCCTCCTTCACCTTGATAGCTTTCCTTACCTTTGGTGTGCACCAGCTGGTCATCTGGTAATCACCCCAACAAGCACTGATAGAAGTTCTGAGCACAGCCCATTAAGACTTTATCCCAAGCTTCCCTGGGTTTCAAGAAAACCCTTGCAGGTATGAGCTGAAGAAGTCAAGTGCCCTCTTCAGGACATTCCCATTCCTCTCCTACTACTAGTTTGGACTTACCATTAACTTTATCCCCTCTCCAGGAGTTTGATTTCAGACTAAAATCTATGAGTAAATAGGAGTCTGTCTATGTCTTGATGCTGTTGCTCAACCTCACACAAAGTTTTTGGTTCCTTCTATCCCTTGAGATGATCTTCTATTTGTTATTATTAGATAAGGTGCGGTGCATGGAACCACTGGCTGCCTTAGTAGGGTGAGATTTATTACAAGCACATCTTGTACATCGTGCATCTTTATCTAGTTCAAATCAATAGCCATATGCTGTCTGATGCAGATGTTTAATATTCAGCACTCAGCAGGTTAATTTCTGTAACAAATAGGCAGCAACAGAACAAAGAATAGCAATGCCACATTGTATATGTTTTAGTGTCTATAAAATAAATAAGCATTTAAATTCAACAAATTTTATACATATCAGTTAACATTTTGTTATTGTTCTATGGAGGGTCCTCCTTCCACCTCTCCCTCAATTTGATAATCAGAGAGCACTGTTTATGTAGCTGTCCACAATCTGGACTCTTGACATTTTGGTTTCATCTGTGTCTGACTGTGAAATTTTCTAATACGGTAATTTGTCTCCCTCATCTTCCATGCTCATAGATGGCCTACTGCAGGACAGCATAGAAGCTGCCGACTGTAGCCGCTTACAAAATCAACCATATATGTAGAATATGATGTTTGAGTAAGTAGTGCTGGGCGATATGACGATGTATATTGTGAGGACGATAGAAACGTGTCTATCGTGCTACTTGCCTTCTATCGTCTCTATCGTTTATAAAATAATTTTATTAATTATTCATGTGTAACACGGGCTATGAAGGCCCGGATTGTGACTCAGAGGATGTGACTCTAAAGCCAACTGGTAGACTGTAAATAGTCTAGAGCTTCCCTATTACAAATACGCAGGTACGCCTGGCTTCAAATGACAAAAACAGAAGTGTTGTATACAATATATATTTTATTAATTCCTTTCAATATTAAAACAGCCTTTATTAGATGCATTTATGCTATGGTGGTTCTACCAGGCCAGTTGTAAAGGGCTAGCACAACTCCAAATCACTTAACACCAAAGGATGTTACATGCCAGTAACATGAGAGCATGTACAGTTTAAAACAAGGCACAGAGTTGGGAGCACAATATAGCAACTGTAGCAATCTTAATCAGTCACAACCCCAACAACAAGCACATTCAATTAGTTGCAGTGGCAATCTGCCACCCACTGGCACATGTCCTTAGCTTGTGCTTCAGGGCTTTGCACAACTCCATGAACACTGCAGCAGCACTCACTACAGCCATCTGCTGTACAGGAATGACAGTTAGTAAGGTGCTTGCACATGATAAACAATATTAGAAAATACAAGCATGTACCTTAATCAGTCACAATCCCAATAACAAGCACATTCAATTAGTTGCAGTGGCAATCTGCCACCCACTGGCACATGTCCTAAATAAACAAACAAATACAAATAAATAATTTAACAAAACTCCACAACAATATGTGGAGCAGCATTGACAGCACCCAACCAGCCATAAGTGACTAATGAAAAAAAAATTTACCTTAGCTTGTGCTTCAGGGCTTTGCACAACTCCATGAACACTGCAGCAGCACCTACTACAGCCACATGCAGCAAGAGACTAAACAGCCAACACCCTGGAGAAGAATGTTTGGCTTACACACCTGGTGCTTAGTAACACTAATGAGCTAAACCACACTGAAGGTGGAGGAACAGGACATGGTGTGTTCAGGGAGCCAAACTAGAGTGGGAATTACAGCCACTCTTCCAATGAACTAAAACCACCCGGTTACATCCTACCCCCCCTTTATGGATCGGTGGCTCACCGATAAATCAAAACCGCAACCAGGGTCAAAAAGTGGCGGTAACCAGGCTGCTGGCACCCGGGTCCACTGAAACAGTAGCCCTACAGTCGTCACTCCTAACCGGTCGTGGGAGGTGATGGGGGTTGGAGTGTTTGCCAGCTGTTTTACGGCTGGACTTCCTGGGGCCGATGATACTGCTTTGGGGAGCTTGTACAGCTGGTGGCGCCTCATATGGCATATGAACTGGAGGCCTTTCCGGTGGTTCTGGCTTCACAGGCGGGTTACTAACAGCCTCTCGGACCACCAGCCAAGATCCAGACTCCACATCATCCTCGTCACTAGTCTCATCAGGCAGACACTGCAGCCAAGCATCAGGGCAGGCATCTGTAGGTGGTAGAGCAGGTTTTATAGCAGTACGATGCACTTGTCTCACAAGATGAAGCTTATCAACTGGAGCAATTGAATATACCACACCACCTGTACTGGGCCCTCTCACGACTTGGTACACTGTGGACCCCCATGCATCTTGAATTTTTCTGCGACCTGGGCCCACATCACGCAAATACACTCTTTGTCCCACTTCAAGTGGCTTGCACTGGACCTTTTCATCATGCCTCACTTTCCTCCTCTGGGCTGCCAGCTCCACTCTGCCCCTGGCAGCATCCATGGCCACATTCAGACGCCTCCTGTGCTCTGCCACCCAGTCACACACACTGGATGCCGTAGGCTCCGGAAGATGGCCAAGAAGGAAATCCACTGGCAAGTGAGGTTCTTGTCCAAACATGAGGAAGTGGGGTGATTCACCAGTCGACTGATGGGCAGTGGTGTTATAGTGGAAGACAAGCTGTGGGAGGTGTTCTGGCCAATTTCGTTTTTCTTCTGGAGGAAGGGAACGAAGCAGGTTAAACATAGTTCGATTAAAGCGTTCACACTGTCCATTTCCCTGTGGGTGGTAAGGTGTGGTACGACTTTTCTGAACTCCATACAGCTCACATAGCTGTTGCACCAAGAGACTCTCAAAGTTCCTCCCCTGGTCTGAGTGGATGCGAGCCGGTACTCCAAAACGGTAAAACCACTCACGAACCAGGATCTTCGCTACCGTAGCTGCTTTTTGATCACGAGTGGGGATGGCTTGGGTGAACTTTGAAAACACATCTGTCATCACCATCACGAGCTCCCTTCCATCACGGGCGGTTTCCAACAGTGTAAAATCAATGGCCAGCAGCTGATTTGGTCTTGAAGCAAGGAGGTGACCCATAGGAGCACGAGCTCTTGGTTGGGTGTTTTTAGCAAGGGTACACCTCTCACACTGCTGGCACCAGTCCTTTACATCTTTGTCCATCCCTGGCCAGAAACACCTCTGCTTCACGACATCAGTTGTCCTCTCTATCCCTTGGTGGCCATGATGTTGATGAAGCTCCTGTAACACCTCTGATCTTAAGCTCTCTGGGAGAAGTAACTGGAGAACCTCTTCTCCACCATCTGGTCTCCAGCTGCGCCGATACAGGAGGTCCTCCTTCTGGACAATTCGACCCCACTG
>JBBPBX010029156.1:4656-25444 GCA_038048925.1 Garcialebias charrua | reverse complement strand
TTTACAAGTCTGGAGGAAAGCCGAGCATAACGCAGTACAGTACTGTACAACCAAACACTTTGAAGTGTCAGTGAACTGTATCATGGATTTATTTCAACAGGTTCTGCAGATTTCCAGAATTGGAGGAAGCACACCAAGGACTTTGTCTACAAATTTCTTGATAGGTATGTATCAACACACGCTCACCCACCCACTAACCATCTGAACTAAATATTTTACTTGCAAGTTCAGTATTTAGTTTTGTAAACTAGATATTTAGCTATCAAATTAAATATTTAATTTAGAACGTGTATTAATAACATGGTTGAAATATGACTGGAAAATTTTGTTTTCTCTAAACTAAAACAGGGTATCCGCGGGGTTGTAAAAGGTAGTAAAAGGTAGTAAATGAAATTAACACAAATTAAGGCCATTAAAAAGTATTAAAAAGTAATAAACGTCATCTGACGAGGTATTAAATTTTTTAAAACCTACACAACTATATTTTTCCCTTTCTGGCATCTTAAAAAAGGTCTGTGAATTTATTTATCTTTTCTAATTTTATGTTCCAAGTAGGACCTTAGCTAACACAAAGACGTCATATTGTCAGTCAGTGTGCGCGCGCACCTACAGCTGGCCGAGGCTGATCATGTCTGTAAAAAGAAACAGGAAAGAGGAGCGCAACTTTATCTTCCGACATTTAACAAGAAATTTACCTAAACAATTGTTTGTTAGCTCGAAATTATAGCAAATGGTGTTTCTCAGTCTAACGTTTTCTTAATAAATGTACTTTAATGGTTAATTCAGCTTTATTTTTAAAAAAAAAGTGTCGCTGCCTGTGTGCACCGTGATCGCTCAGCGGTGAAAACAGGAAAAAGGAGCGCGGCTCGTTTCGCCGTCATTTAACAAGAAAAATACCAAAACAATTATTTGTTAGCTCGAAATTATAGCAGAGGTGTTTTTCTGTCTATCATTTTCTTAATAAATGCACTTTAATGGTCAAATTAGCTGCATTTTGCCACCGTGGTGCAGCTTGCTGCTGGATTGAAGCAGTGAGCAGAGAGGTGGGGAGAGTATGGCAGGCCGATTGGGTCATTAATAGCTAGTGAAGATTCTCAGTCATCCAGGACATGGTGAATTCTAAAAAGTGCAATAAAAAAAACAAAGTATAGTATAATAGTATAATAAATAAAGACCAGTTGTTTTTGTCTTGAACTTTTTTTAATTTGTCATTAAAGGCACGTTTTCCTATTACATGATACAACAGCCAACAGCATGCCATACCCTATGGGGCCATCAGGAACTGCAGGTTTTTTTTTTTCAGTCAGAATGAATGGAAACGGCCATATTTCAGTCAAATGGTTTATAAATATGGGGGGAAAAAATCTATAAATATGTCACTTCGTCCTATAAGTTGCAAGGCATGTAAATTATGCAAAAAACTGCAACTTACAGGATGAAAAATACAGTAGTTATTATTTTTCTCCCTCTCTTTTTGAATTATGCATGTGTTCAGTGTTGAATTACTTTAACTAAACTGTTCTGTTTTCAAGTTTACAGTTTTTTGTTTGCCATTAGAGATATGCTGTGTGTGGGAACAATTAAACTTTTTCTCTTGGGTTAGATTTAAATAACAAATAGGTCAGTGCTTTTATTGAGGCAAGAAGCAAATTGATGTACTGTATCCAGTAATTGTTATAAAACTACATTTACTACCAAAGTTTAGGAAGAAAATGACAGTAATCTTATCACTTTACAATTAGTTGCTCTGAACTGAAATACAACAGGTTGCCGCTACGGTTACAGCTCGGTGCCGTGATGGTATTAAAAAATATTTTGATGGTATTAAAAAGGTATTAAAAGGTATTAAATTCAACTCTTGAATTTCTGCATATACCCTGTAAAATATTGCTGTTGATTTTTGTAACTTTGCTAATGGCACCCCATATGAAAATGTTTGGCAACTCGAGTGCGTTTTGCAGCAATTTTTTAACTGATGTTCTCAAATTTGGCAGCACGATGTCTCAGTGGTTAGCACTATTGTCTCACATAAAGAAGGTCCTGGGTTCTATCCCCGGTTGGACCTGGAGTGTTTCTGTGTGGAGTTTGCATGTTCTTCTCGTGCTTTCGTGGGTTTTATCCGAGTACTCCGGTTTCCTCCAACAGATCCAAAACATGCATGTTCTGCCTTCAGGTCCAGGCCTCCCTTGAAAAAGAGATCTGTGATCTCTATGGGATTTGCCTGCTTAAATAAAGGTTAATAAATAATAATGTGTGTTAGTGTGTTAACTAGTGTTATAAGTGATTGGCAAAAATTTAAAGCCACCTATCAACATTTGCTGGGATGGATGTTTTTATTTATTTATTAATCAGGGAGATCCCAGCAAGACACTGTGCATTTTCCAGATTGCCTTTGCATATTACTAATTACTTTTTGTTTTTGTTTGTTTTTTTGCAAATGCAGATGGAATCATGAATGGAGATTCTGCAGCAACAGAGGATTTTATAAGGACTCATGCTGCAGAGCATTTAAAACATGCAAAGGAGGACATGGGCTCACACTGGACAATTAACACAACTGGTAGAGTTGCTGCCTCTTAGCGAGCAGGTCCCCGGTTCAAATCCCGGTCCGGGGGCCTTTCTGGATGAAGTTTGCATGTTCTCTCCGTGCATGCATGGGTTTTCTCCAACAGTCCAAAAACATGCATGTTAGACTGATGGTGACTCTATGACCCTGGGTGTGAGTGAGACAGGTCCCTCTTGTAAATGAGTCCCTGTGGCTCAACGAGGCTAGCCTGTATAAATAAAGGTTGAATGAAAAAATGTGCCACAAAGAAGTGGAGGTGGGGCTTTCACACTGGACATTTAATGCACCACAAAGAAGTGGACACTGGACATTTAATGCACCACAAAGAAGTGGAGGTGGGGCTTTCACACTGGACATTTAATGCACCACAAAGAAGTGGAGGTTTCACACTGGACATTTAATGCACCACGAAGAAGTGGACACTGGACATTTAATGCACCACAAAGAAGTGGAGGTGAGGCTTTCACACTGGACATTTATGCACCACGAAGAAGTGGACACTGGACATTTAATGCACCACAAAGAGGTGGAGGACATAGGGTCACACAGGACATTTAAAACGTGCCACATAGAAGTGGAGGATACGGGCTCACACAGAACTGAGGAACACATTTTTTTTTGGGGGGGGGTGCAAATAGGTGCTGGTCATAAAATTAGAATATCTATTTCAGTAATTCCATTCAAAAAGTAAAACTTTTATATTATATTCATTCACACGGACTGATATATTTAAAAATAATCTTAATGCTGATGATTATAACTGACAACTAATGAAAACTCCAAATTCATTATCAGTAAATTACATTACTTGAGATCAATTAAAAAAGGATTTTTCTATTATTTTATAAAAATACTTTATTTTTATTGAGCTCAAGTAGTAGTCTAATTTTCTGAGATACTGAATTTAGGGTTGTCATTGGTTGTCAGTTTTAATCATCAACATTAAAAGAAATAAACATTTGAAATATATCAGTCTGTGTGTAATGAATGTTTCACTTTTTGAATGGAATTCCTGAAATAAAACAACTTATTTAAAATATTATGACCAGCACACTTTGTACAGATTATTTTTGTGGTGAGGGGACTGTAATTTTATACAGCTTTTTTATTTCTCTTGTTACTGCCTGCTATATCAAAAAGAAAAATGAAGGCATGTTAAAAAAAATAATTGAGTTGGAGCTTAAGAAATTATCTCTGGAAGCTGAGCATCTGAAGTTGAGGTCTGAGGGCAGGTTAAGTGGTGGAACTCTTAATCTGTCTCAAGTTGGTGATGGGTCTTCTGGACGTAACTTGGTTAACATGTTGAAGCTGTTACCTAAATTTAATGAACACGATCCTGATGTGTTTTTCTCTTTGTTTGAGGACATGGCAGAGGACAATGACTGGAGTGATCCAGATTGCTCCATTCTACTACAAAGTGTGCTAGTGGGTAAGGCCCAAAAAGCTTATGTTTCATTGCCTTCAGCTGAAAGAAAGGTGTACAAGTCTGTTAAAGAAGCTGTTTTGAAAGCTTATGAACGGGTACCTGAATATTACAGGCAACAATTTAGGAACTATAGGAAGGCTGAAGAACAGACAAATACAGATCTTGTCAGAGAATTAAACACACAGTTCTATCGCTGGTTATCAGCAGAGGGTGTGGATGATTTGAAATCCCTTTGTGAGATGATAGTGTTGGAACAGTTTATGAACATTGTTCCACATCGGGTTGCCACTTATGTTAATGACCATAAAGTAAAAACTGCTGCTAAAGCTGCCATTTTAGCAGATGATTATGTTCTGACACATAGAGCTGTGAGGGATTATAATTTGGAAGATGGTCATAGCCCTAAGGAATCCCACCACGAATGGTTCCCTAGTAAAACTAGATGGGATCCTACTTTGCATTCTAAAGACAACTCAGTTTGTAACTATTGTCGTGAGAAGGGACACTGCAAAAACGAGTATCCTTGGAATTCAAAATCCAATCAAAGTAGGAGTAAACAAGATCATCGAAAATCTGTGGCTTTAGCCAGTGTTTCGCAGTCTCCTTCAGTGGAGTCTACACCTCCAGATGAAGTTGAAAGAGTTAGACCAACTGTTTTAGCTGCACCTGTTAACTTTAAGTCTTTTCCAGAACTGGACTGCACAGATCCCCTGACCTTTGAGAAGGATGTTGGACAAGACTATGCTCCTTTCATCACACAGGGGTTTGTTTCTTTGTCTGGCAGTTTAAAAAAGTGGCTGTGAAGATTCTGCGTGACACTGGAGCATCTGAGTCTTTCATATTGGAATCTGTTTTGCCATTTTCTCCAGTTTCTGATACCGGTTGTAGTGTCTTGATTAGAGGTATTGGGTTGAAAACTTTCTCTGTGCCTCTCCATAAGATCTACTTGCAGTCGGAACTGGTTCAAGGAGAAGTAAATGTAGGCATTCGTCCTTCTTTGCCTGTGGAAGGTGTGTCTTTCATTCTAGGAAACAACCTGGCAGGTGGACGTGTGTGGCGAGATGTTGCACCACCTCCGGTGGTCCGAGCTTCTCCATCTGTTTCAGACGAATGTGCTCGAGACTTTCCTGAGGCATTTCCAGCTTGTGCCATCACTCGTTCTTTGGCTGAAAAGAAGGTTGAGTCTGGTAAACCTTTGATTGAAAAGAAGGTTGAGTCTGGTAAGCTTGGTAAGAGGACTGCCTGTTTGCCAACTCTTCCTGTTCCCTTGTCACTCAGTGAGTTGATTGCAGCTCAGCAGGAGGACACTACCTTAGCTGCTCTGTTTGAACAAGTCTAGGCAGCTGAACAGGACACAAAAGTGTCAAATGGGTATTTTCTACAAGGACTGTTGGTACGTAACTGGTTGCCTTATAGTGACAGCAATGTTGTTGGTCCAGTTGATCAGTTCAGAAACCTTGTTTTGAAGACTGCTCATGGAGAACTGTCTGGCCATCTAGGAGTCAATAAAACTTATAATCAAGTGTTGCATTATTTTTGTTGTCCCCGTCTAGAAAAAGATGTCTCTCATTTTGTGAAAATCTGTCACACTTGTCAGTTAACTGGAAAACCAAATCAGAACTTGAAACCAGCTCCACTTTTCCCCATACCTACTGCTGATAAAATTGTACAGGAAAGCACAGGGTTCAGTACAAATGAGCTAGTGTTTGGACCTCAGGTGCACAGTCCCCTTGCTAGTTCTAACTTCTTGAATTCTGATCCACCACCAACCTTGTTCCACTACATTAATGGTTTTCATCACAGACTTATCTTGGCTGGCCAATTGGCTTCTGAGTATCTCAAAAAACCTCAGAAAAAGTTAAAACGATGGTTTGACCAGAATGCTGAAAATAGAGTGTTTCACCCAGGAGAGAAGGTGCTTGCCTTGCTTCCTACTCAAGGTTCGAAAGAAACCCTGGCTCTAATTTGGGCATTGCAGCACTTTGATGTGTATGTGAGCGGGGGTTCGTTTCCTGTTGTGTATTCTGATCATAACCCTTTGACCTTTTTGCACTCCTTACAGAGTCCAGAGAAGGTGTTTGGTGTGATGGGCCTTATTCCTGTAACCTGGAAAGGCACTGAGAATGTGCTGGTGGATGCATTGTCTCGAGCCATTGATAGACCAGGCTAGCAGAAGAGTGGTTGCAGAGTTCCTGGTTGTACCCTCTGTTTAAAGGGGGGAGGTGTTACGGCTGCAGTGGTTTTTGCCTCTTTTTCCTGGTATGGTTCTGGAGACAGGCCTTCCACAGGTGTTTTGTGTTGCCCTGATTGGTGCACTCCTATTATTTAAGCTGCCATGCATGCAGCAGGAGGAAGGCTTTTTCCTCCTCCTCCTCCTCAGAACACCATTTTGGTTTGGTTTGTACCTTATGGTTGGTGTTGGTGAGTTTTGTCTACAGAAATCATTCTGGGTTTCTCATTTTAGGCATTAATTTATTAATTTATCTAGCAGGTATTCATTTTTCTAGGTTTCTTAGCTCTAAACTAATTTAATAAATACCTTTTTTATTTAATCACAAAATCATTGTGTGGTCTCCTTTAATGTTACCCCACCAAATGAGCCTGGTGGACGTAACATTGTGGGGGCTCGTCTTACGCTGAACCTTGTGTTTTTTTTTTTTTTCCTGCTTGGTTGATTTGATTGTTTTTTTGTCGGTTTTGGTCTTACTTTTGTTGTGGTGTGTTCCTTGTGCTTGTGTGTTTGCTTGGAGGTCCATGAGGATTTTGTTTGTTTTGGTATTTTGTGGGCTTTCTTTTTGAGGGGGGAGGAAAGTCTTGCTGGTTAAATATGTGAGTGCTGACTGATGTGTGTTGTTTTGGCTACTCCATTTTTAGTCGACCCTGTTTCTTGTTTTTGTTTGTTATTTTTGGGCTGGATTCTGGGCTGAGGGCACCGCCCTGGTTGCTGCCTGAGAGGTTTTGGCCTGGAGGGATTTGCTGCCAGTGGCATTTTGGTGCTTCAACTGCTTTGGCTACCTTGGCTCTTGGAGGAAGGCCTGAAGACTAGGCTAAGGTTAGTTAGTTTTTTTCACTTACGGTAGTTAGCTGTAGGAAAATGGAGATTTGCCATATGTTTGCACCGGTCATGCATTTCTTTATAGTGGTTGGACAAAGAATTTGGTAAAATTTGGTATATGGTATCTGACTAGCTGTTGGAATTTGGTATTTGGTATTCTGGTTAAAATTTGGTATTTGGTATTCTGGTTGGTATTTGGTATCTGACTAGCTGTTGGAATTTGGTATTTGGTATCTGACTAGCTGTTTGAATTTGGTATTTGGTATCTGACTAGCTGTTGGAATTTGGTTTGTTAAAAATGGATATTGTGAGTTCTTTTTTGGCTTCCCCAACTTTAGCACTTTTGGAAAAGCTCACTAAGGAGCAGACTCGTCGGGTAGCTGAACACTTTAAAATTGATTTTGAAGCTGCAAAAGGATTGAGGTTACCCCAGCTAAAAAGTTTTTTAAAAGACAATCTTGAAAAAATGAATGTCTTTACTATTTCTCTTTCAGATGCTGATATAACGGACATGACTTCCGGTGGTGCAGATTCGTTAACTGGTGCCTCTAAGTCAGATGGGGAAACTTTGGATCCAACCGTAACTCAAGATTCTCAATTAATGTTTCAATTTAAAAGATCTGAGGTTGAAATGAAGTTTGAGTTGGAAAAGTTACGGCTGGCACATGAACAGGAAGAAAGGAGGTTGACACGTGAACAGGAAGAGAGGAGGTTAGCACGTGAACTTGAACAGGAAGACAGGAGATTAGCACGTGAACATGAATTTGAAGAAAAGAGGTTAGCACGTGAATATGAGGAAAAGAAGTTAGCACAAGAACAGGAAGAAAAGAGGTTAGCACGTGAATATGAGGAAAAGAAGTTAGCACAAGAACAGGAAGAAAAGAGGTTAGCACGTAAATATGAGGAAAAGAAGTTAGCACAAGAACAGGAAGAAAAGAGGTTAGCACGTGAACAAGAACAGGAAGAAAAGAGGTTAGCACGTGAACATGAAGATAAGAGGTTGGCATATGCACATGAGTTGGAGCTTAAGAAATTATCTCTGGAAGCTGAGCATCTGAAGTTGAGGTCTGAGGGCAGGTTAAGTGGTGGAACTCTTAATCTGTCTCAAGTTGGTGATGGGTCTTCTGGACGTAACTTGGTTAACATGTTGAAGCTGTTACCTAAATTTAATGAACACGATCCTGATGTGTTTTTCTCTTTGTTTGAGGACATGGCAGAGGACAATGACTGGAGTGATCCAGATTGCTCCATTCTACTACAAAGTGTGCTAGTGGGTAAGGCCCAAAAAGCTTATGTTTCATTGCCTTCAGCTGAAAGAAAGGTGTACAAGTCTGTTAAAGAAGCTGTTTTGAAAGCTTATGAACGGGTACCTGAATATTACAGGCAACAATTTAGGAACTATAGGAAGGCTGAAGAACAGACAAATACAGATCTTGTCAGAGAATTAAACACACAGTTCTATCGCTGGTTATCAGCAGAGGGTGTGGATGATTTGAAATCCCTTTGTGAGATGATAGTGTTGGAACAGTTTATGAACATTGTTCCACATCGGGTTGCCACTTATGTTAATGACCATAAAGTAAAAACTGCTGCTAAAGCTGCCATTTTAGCAGATGATTATGTTCTGACACATAGAGCTGTGAGGGATTATAATTTGGAAGATGGTCATAGCCCTAAGGAATCCCACCACGAATGGTTCCCTAGTAAAACTAGATGGGATCCTACTTTGCATTCTAAAGACAACTCAGTTTGTAACTATTGTCGTGAGAAGGGACACTGCAAAAACGAGTATCCTTGGAATTCAAAATCCAATCAAAGTAGGAGTAAACAAGATCATCGAAAATCTGTGGCTTTAGCCAGTGTTTCGCAGTCTCCTTCAGTGGAGTCTACACCTCCAGATGAAGTTGAAAGAGTTAGACCAACTGTTTTAGCTGCACCTGTTAACTTTAAGTCTTTTCCAGAACTGGACTGCACAGATCCCCTGACCTTTGAGAAGGATGTTGGACAAGACTATGCTCCTTTCATCACACAGGGGTTTGTTTCTTTGTCTGGCAGTTTAAAAAAAGTGGCTGTGAAGATTCTGCGTGACACTGGAGCATCTGAGTCTTTCATATTGGAATCTGTTTTGCCATTTTCTCCAGTTTCTGATACCGGTTGTAGTGTCTTGATTAGAGGTATTGGGTTGAAAACTTTCTCTGTGCCTCTCCATAAGATCTACTTGCAGTCGGAACTGGTTCAAGGAGAAGTAAATGTAGGCATTCGTCCTTCTTTGCCTGTGGAAGGTGTGTCTTTCATTCTAGGAAACAACTTGGCAGGTGGACGTGTGTGGCGAGATGTTGCACCACCTCCCACTGCACTAAAACCATAGATATACGGTAAGATCTGATGTAGTATATCTCCGTATCCTTTACATATACTTATACTTATATTTCCGGATATTTCTGGAAATGGACCGCAATGATCCTTAAAAAATCCCAAGATCCCAAAATCCGGATACTTATCTTTGGCAGGCCCTTGACAAATAACAGCCACATTTATTTTGGATCTGCCGAAGATAAGTATCCAGATTTTGGGATTTTTTAAGGATCATTGCGGTCCATTTCCGGGAATATCCGAACACAGATCCTTCCGTATATCTATGGTTTTAGTGCAGTGTCCGGTGGTCCGAGCTTCTCCATCTGTTTCAGACGAATGTGCTCGAGACTTTCCTGAGGCATTTCCAGCTTGTGCCATCACTCGTTCTTTGGCTGAAAAGAAGGTTGAGTCTGGTAAACCTTTGATTGAAAAGAAGGTTGAGTCTGGTAAGCTTGGTAAGAGGACAGCCTGTTTGCCAACTCTTCCTGTTCCCTTGTCACTCAGTGAGTTGATTGCAGCTCAGCAGGAGGACACTACCTTAGCTGCTCTGTTTGAACAAGTCTAGGCAGCTGAACAGGACACAAAAGTGTCAAATGGGTATTTTCTACAAGGACTGTTGGTACGTAACTGGTTGCCTTATAGTGACAGCAATGTTGTTGGTCCAGTTGATCAGTTCAGAAACCTTGTTTTGAAGACTGCTCATGGAGAACTGTCTGGCCATCTAGGAGTCAATAAAACTTATAATCAAGTGTTGCATTATTTTTGTTGTCCCCGTCTAGAAAAAGATGTCTCTCATTTTGTGAAAATCTGTCACACTTGTCAGTTAACTGGAAAACCAAATCAGAACTTGAAACCAGCTCCACTTTTCCCCATACCTACTGCTGATAAAATTGTACAGGAAAGCACAGGGTTCAGTACAAATGAGCTAGTGTTTGGACCTCAGGTGCACAGTCCCCTTGCTAGTTCTAACTTCTTGAATTCTGATCCACCACCAACCTTGTTCCACTACATTAATGGTTTTCATCACAGACTTATCTTGGCTGGCCAATTGGCTTCTGAGTATCTCAAAAAACCTCAGAAAAAGTTAAAACGATGGTTTGACCAGAATGCTGAAAATAGAGTGTTTCACCCAGGAGAGAAGGTGCTTGCCTTGCTTCCTACTCAAGGTTCGAAAGAAACCCTGGCTCTAATTTGGGCATTGCAGCACTTTGATGTGTATGTGAGCGGGGGTTCGTTTCCTGTTGTGTATTCTGATCATAACCCTTTGACCTTTTTGCACTCCTTACAGAGTCCAGAGAAGGTGTTTGGTGTGATGGGCCTTATTCCTGTAACCTGGAAAGGCACTGAGAATGTGCTGGTGGATGCATTGTCTCGAGCCATTGATAGACCAGGCTAGCAGAAGAGTGGTTGCAGAGTTCCTGGTTGTACCCTCTGTTTAAAGGGGGGAGGTGTTACGGCTGCAGTGGTTTTTGCCTCTTTTTCCTGGTATGGTTCTGGAGACAGGCCTTCCACAGGTGTTTTGTGTTGCCCTGATTGGTGCACTCCTATTATTTAAGCTGCCATGCATGCAGCAGGAGGAAGGCTTTTTCCTCCTCCTCCTCCTCAGAACACCATTTTGGTTTGGTTTGTACCTTATGGTTGGTGTTGGTGAGTTTTGTCTACAGAAATCATTCTGGGTTTCTCATTTTAGGCATTAATTTATTAATTTATCTAGCAGGTATTCATTTTTCTAGGTTTCTTAGCTCTAAACTAATTTAATAAATACCTTTTTTATTTAATCACAAAATCATTGTGTGGTCTCCTTTAATGTTACCCCACCAAATGAGCCTGGTGGACGTAACATTGTGGGGGCTCGTCTTACGCTGAACCTTGTGTTTTTTTTTTTTTTTTCCTGCTTGGTTGATTTGATTGTTTTTTTGTCGGTTTTGGTCTTACTTTTGTTGTGGTGTGTTCCTTGTGCTTGTGTGTTTGCTTGGAGGTCCATGAGGATTTTGTTTGTTTTGGTATTTTGTGGGCTTTCTTTTTGAGGGGGGAGGAAAGTCTTGCTGGTTAAATATGTGAGTGCTGACTGATGTGTGTTGTTTTGGCTACTCCATTTTTAGTCGACCCTGTTTCTTGTTTTTGTTTGTTATTTTTGGGCTGGATTCTGGGCTGAGGGCACCGCCCTGGTTGCTGCCTGAGAGGTTTTGGCCTGGAGGGATTTGCTGCCAGTGGCATTTTGGTGCTTCAACTGCTTTGGCTACCTTGGCTCTTGGAGGAAGGCCTGAAGACTAGGCTAAGGTTAGTTAGTTTTTTTCACTTACGGTAGTTAGCTGTAGGAAAATGGAGATTTGCCATATGTTTGCACCGGTCATGCATTTCTTTATAGTGGTTGGACAAAGAATTTGGTAAAATTTGGTATATGGTATCTGACTAGCTGTTGGAATTTGGTATTTGGTATTCTGGTTAAAATTTGGTATTTGGTATTCTGGTTGGTATTTGGTATCTGACTAGCTGTTGGAATTTGGTATTTGGTATCTGACTAGCTGTTTGAATTTGGTATTTGGTATCTGACTAGCTGTTGGAATTTGGTTTGTTAAAAATGGATATTGTGAGTTCTTTTTTGGCTTCCCCAACTTTAGCACTTTTGGAAAAGCTCACTAAGGAGCAGACTCGTCGGGTAGCTGAACACTTTAAAATTGATTTTGAAGCTGCAAAAGGATTGAGGTTACCCCAGCTAAAAAGTTTTTTAAAAGACAATCTTGAAAAAATGAATGTCTTTACTATTTCTCTTTCAGATGCTGATATAACGGACATGACTTCCGGTGGTGCAGATTCGTTAACTGGTGCCTCTAAGTCAGATGGGGAAACTTTGGATCCAACCATAACTCAAGATTCTCAATTAATGTTTCAATTTAAAAGATCTGAGGTTGAAATGAAGTTTGAGTTGGAAAAGTTACGGCTGGCACATGAACAGGAAGAAAGGAGGTTGACACGTGAACAGGAAGAGAGGAGGTTAGCACGTGAACTTGAACAGGAAGATAGGAGATTAGCACGTGAACATGAATTTGAAGAAAAGAGGTTAGCACGTGAATATGAGGAAAAGAAGTTAGCACAAGAACAGGAAGAAAAGAGGTTAGCACGTGAATATGAGGAAAAGAAGTTAGCACAAGAACAGGAAGAAAAGAGGTTAGCACGTAAATATGAGGAAAAGAAGTTAGCACAAGAACAGGAAGAAAAGAGGTTAGCACGTGAACAAGAACAGGAAGAAAAGAGGTTAGCACGTGAACATGAAGATAAGAGGTTGGCATATGCACATGAGTTGGAGCTTAAGAAATTATCTCTGGAAGCTGAGCATCTGAAGTTGAGGTCTGAGGGCAGGTTAAGTGGTGGAACTCTTAATCTGTCTCAAGTTGGTGATGGGTCTTCTGGACGTAACTTGGTTAACATGTTGAAGCTGTTACCTAAATTTAATGAACACGATCCTGATGTGTTTTTCTCTTTGTTTGAGGACATGGCAGAGGACAATGACTGGAGTGATCCAGATTGCTCCATTCTACTACAAAGTGTGCTAGTGGGTAAGGCCCAAAAAGCTTATGTTTCATTGCCTTCAGCTGAAAGAAAGGTGTACAAGTCTGTTAAAGAAGCTGTTTTGAAAGCTTATGAACGGGTACCTGAATATTACAGGCAACAATTTAGGAAC
The DNA here is from genome assembly GCA_038048925.1 of Garcialebias charrua. Taxonomy (NCBI): domain Eukaryota; kingdom Metazoa; phylum Chordata; class Actinopteri; order Cyprinodontiformes; family Rivulidae; genus Garcialebias; species Garcialebias charrua. Next base: position 12,360 of record JBBPBX010029156.1, on the reverse strand, counting down.
TATAGGAAGGCTGAAGAACAGACAAATACAGATCTTGTCAGAGAATTAAACACACAGTTCTATCGCTGGTTATCAGCAGAGGGTGTGGATGATTTGAAATCCCTTTGTGAGATGATAGTGTTGGAACAGTTTATGAACATTGTTCCACATCGGGTTGCCACTTATGTTAATGACCATAAAGTAAAAACTGCTGCTAAAGCTGCCATTTTAGCAGATGATTATGTTCTGACACATAGAGCTGTGAGGGATTATAATTTGGAAGATGGTCATAGCCCTAAGGAATCCCACCATGAATGGTTCCCTAGTAAAACTAGATGGGATCCTACTTTGCATTCTAAAGACAACTCAGTTTGTAACTATTGTCGTGAGAAGGGACACTGCAAAAACGAGTATCCTTGGAATTCAAAATCCAATCAAAGTAGGAGTAAACAAGATCATCGAAAATCTGTGGCTTTAGCCAGTGTTTCGCAGTCTCCTTCAGTGGAGTCTACACCTCCAGCTGAAGTTGAAAGAGTTAGACCAACTGTTTTAGCTGCACCTGTTAACTTTGTCTTTTCCAGAACTGGACTGCACAGATCCCCTGACCTTTGAGAAGGATGTTGGACAAGACTATGCTCCTTTCATCACACAGGGGTTTGTTTCTTTGTCTGGCAGTTTAAAAAAAGTGGCTGTGAAGATTCTGCGTGACACTGGAGCATCTGAGTCTTTCATATTGGAATCTGTTTTGCCATTTTCTCCAGTTTCTGATACCGGTTGTAGTGTCTTGATTAGAGGTATTGGGTTGAAAACTTTCTCTGTGCCTCTCCATAAGATCTACTTGCATTCGGAACTGGTTCAAGGAGAAGTAAATGTAGGCATTCGTCCTTTGCCTGTGGAAGGTGTGTCTTTCATTCTAGGAAACAACCTGGCAGGTGGACGTGTGTGGCGAGATGTTGCACCACCTCCGGTGGTCCGAGCTTCTCCATCTGTTTCAGACGAATGTGCTCGAGACTTTCCTGAGGCATTTCCAGCTTGTGCCATCACTCGTTCTTTGGCTGAAAAGAAGGGTGAGTCTGGTAAACCTTTGATTGAAAAGAAGGTTGAGTCTGGTAAGCTTGGTAATAGGACTGCCTGTTTGCCAACTCTTCCTGTTCCCTTGTCACTCAGTGAGTTGATTGCAGCTCAGCAGGAGGACACTACCTTAGCTGCTCTGTTTGAACAAGTCCAGGCAGCTGAACAGGACACAAAAGTGCCAAATGGGTATTTTCTACAAGGACTGTTGGTACGTAACTGGTTGCCTTATAGTGACAGCAATGTTGTTGGTCCAGTTGATCAGTTCAGAAACCTTGTTTTGAAGACTGCTCATGGAGAACTGTCTGGCCATCTAGGAGTCAATAAAACTTATAATCAAGTGTTGCATTATTTTTGTTGTCCCCGTCTAGAAAAAGATGTCTCTCATTTTGTGAAAATCTGTCACACTTGTCAGTTAACTGGAAAACCAAATCAGAACTTGAAACCAGCTCCACTTTTCCCCATACCTACTGCTGATAAAATTGTACAGGAAAGCACAGGGTTCAGTACAAATGAGCTAGTGTTTGGACCTCAGGTGCACAGTCCCCTTGCTAGTTCTAACTTCTTGAATTCTGATCCACCACCAACCTTGTTCCACTACATTAATGGTTTTCATCACAGACTTATCTTGGCTGGCCAATTGGCTTCTGAGTATCTCAAAAAACCTCAGAAAAAGTTAAAACGATGGTTTGACCAGAATGCTGAAAATAGAGTGTTTCACCCAGGAGAGAAGGTGCTTGCCTTGCTTCCTACTCAAGGTTCGAAAGAAACCCTGGCTCTAATTTGGGCATTGCAGCACTTTGATGTGTATGTGAGCGGGGGTTCGTTTCCTGTTGTGTATTCTGATCATAACCCTTTGACCTTTTTGCACTCCTTACAGAGTCCAGAGAAGGTGTTTGGTGTGATGGGCCTTATTCCTGTAACCTGGAAAGGCACTGAGAATGTGCTGGTGGATGCATTGTCTCGAGCCATTGATAGACCAGGCTAGCAGAAGAGTGGTTGCAGAGTTCCTGGTTGGACCCTCTGTTTAAAGGGGGGAGGTGTTACGGCTGCAGTGGTTTTTGCCTCTTTTTCCTGGTATGGTTCTGGAGACAGGCCTTCCACAGGTGTTTTGTGTTGCCCTGATTGGTGCACTCCTATTATTTAAGCTGCCATGCATGCAGCAGGAGGAAGGCTTTTTCCTCCTCCTCCTCCTCAGAACACCATTTTGTTTGGTTTGTACCTTATGGTTGGTGTTGGTGAGTTTTGTCTACAGTAATCATTTTGGGTTTCTCATTTTAGGCATTCATTTATCTAGCAGGTATTCATTTTTCTAGGTTTCTTAGCTCTAAACTAATTTAATAAATACCTTTTTTATTTAATCACAAAATCCTTGTGTGGTCTCCTTTAATGTTACCCCACCAAATGAGCCTGGTGGACGTAACACTTGTCACTCAGTGAGTTGATTGCAGCCCAGCAGGAGGACACTACCTTAGCTGCTCTGTTTGAACAAGTCCAGGCAGCTGAACAGGACACAAAAGTGTCAAATGGGTATTTTCTACAAGAAGGACTGTTGGTACGTAACTGGTTGCCTTATAGTGACAGTGATGTTGTTGGTCCAGTTGATCAAGTTGTTGTTCCAATTAAGTTCAGAAACCTTGTTTTGAAAACTGCTCATGGAGAACTGTTTGGCCATCTAGGAGTCAATAAAACTTATAATCAAGTGTTGCATTATTTTTGTTGGCCCCGTCTAGAAAAAGATGTCTCTCATTTTGTGAAAATCTGTCACACCTGTCAGTTAACTGGAAAACCAAATCAGAGCTTGGGGCCGGCTCCGCTTTTCCCCGTGCCTGCTGTTGGTGAGGTTGTGCAGGAGGGCACATGGTTCAGTACAAATGAGCTAGAGTTTGGACCTCAGATGCGCAGTCCCCTTGCTAGTTCTAACTTCTTGAATTCTGATCCACCACCAACCTTGTTCCACTACATTAATGGTTTTCGTCACAGACTTATCTTGGCTGGCCAATTGGCTTCTGAGTATCTCAAAAAACCTCAGAAAAAGTTGAAACGATGGTTTGACCAGAAAGCTGAAAATAGAGTGTTTCGCCCAGGAGAGGAGGTGCTTACCTTGCTTCCTACTCAAGGTTCGAAAGAAACCCTGGCTGTGTCTCAATTCAGGGGCTGCATCCTCATGAGTGCGCATTTGTCGGCCGCATACGTCATTGCCCCGCGCGGAGGACTGTCCCAATTCGAAGACTCCTCCTCATGCGGCCGAGGAATGCGGCCTACTTCCTGCCGAAATCGAAGGATGCATTCGTGGAACCTTCAAGACGGAGGCTATCCCAGAATTCATAGCGCCAGCAGAGATTTCGCGGGGGGGGGGACTTTCTGCGTGCAGGGTCGGGGCTGCTGCGTGTTGTTGAGTCATCAGCTCGTTTTAACAACAACCTCAGCGCGAATATTCATTCAACCTTTATTTAGTCATCTCAAACAACCTCAGCTCGAATATATCTCATTAAAATTTAACTACAGAAACGACAAAAAAAAATGTGTTAGCTGAATATACAGTATATTAGTGTTTCTGAGTTTACTGTTTTTGAAGAACTGATTACAAATCAGATTATTTTACACGTGCGTAGCAAGGATTTTCTGAGGGGCAATCTTTTAAAACCCAGAGTGGACCTATGAAATGCAAGTTGTCCAGTAGCTCAGTTGGTAAATCAACCTGCGATTGGTGCAGAGATGCTTTTCTCGAAGCTGGTTCGAATCTCACTCGGTACGGTTAAAACTTATTTTACGTTTGTCTTTTATTGGATAAAAAAAAGGAGTTTCACAAACTCCTTCCTTTTAATCTCAGTCCTCATTTTTTTATCCAATAAAAGACAAACGTAAAATAAGTTTTAACCGTACCGAGTGAGATTCGAACCAGCTTCGAGAAAAGTATCTCTGCACCAATCGCAGGTTGATTTACCAACTGAGCTACTGGACAACTTGCATTTTGTAGGTCCACTCTGGGTTTTAACAGATCGCCCCTTATAAGCTGATTTGTAATCAGTTCTTAACAAACAGTAAACTCAGAAACACTAATATATATACATGTATTCAGCTAACTAATATATTTTAGCGGCGTCCCTTCTCTTTCCACACACACCAAGCGCGCACACAAGAACTTCCCACCCACTTCAAGAGAACGCCCCACCCACTTCAAGGCCGGCAAACCTGAAGGCTAGACCGTCCCATTTCAGCAGTTTTGCTCAGCCCACCCGGTCTTGTGAGTGCGTGGCCTACTCGGCCCAGCTAGGCTGGGTCCTCATGAGGATGCAGCCCCTGAATTGAGACACAGCCTCTGGCTCTAATTTGGGCATTGCAGCACTTTGATGTGTATGTGAGTGGGGGTTCGTTTCCTGTTGTGGTGTATTCTGATCATAACCCTTTGACCTTTTTGCACTCCTTACAGAGTCCAGAGAAGGTGTTTGGTGTGATGGGCCTTATTCCTGCAACCTGGAAAGGCACTGAGAATGTGCCGGCGGATGCATTGTCTCGTGCCATTGATGGACAAGATTAAAGTCCATGACCCACCATGTTTTCAAATTGCATCGCCATTAATATTTATTAGTTTATTTAAAAATAATACAGGAGCGTTTATTTATATTGTAGAGAAATAATGCAAAATGTGTTATTTCATGATTTATAGCAGATTTTAGCAGAAGCTCCGGGAAGATCTGCCCCTCTCCAAATATGGGCATTCACATCACTAAAGATTCCGCCTTGGAGTTACAGGCGGAGTTTTAATAAGCCTTCATCAACTTCCATGACCGCTGCTCTAAGAGAGGAAAAAAAAAAGAGAAGCGGTCGCTCACTGATGTCTGTCATATTCTGAGCAGCATCCACGTAGACATACTAGTTTAATTCGCTTGATCGCGACAAATTCATTCATTTCCGCATCGCCTTTTTATTCTCTCCCCTGACCAGACAGGTCGGGAGTAGAAAGGCAGCCGCAGCGCGGAGCTCTGAGCGCGCGGGCTTCCCCGTGCTCTCCCGTGCTCTCCGTGCTTCCCCGTGCTCCAGCAACAAGGCTGGGACAGAACCGAGCCCCGGCACGAACTTCAAAGCTGACGCAGCGGAACGGGGAGCCAGGGAGAAGCCGCGCGGCTCGCTCCTCTCTGGGCAGAGGAGAGGAGAGCAGCCAGCAACAGTCGCAGCGGTGTTATATCTTATTAAAAAGGTCTATAAAATAAATAAAAAATAAAAGCAGACCACTGGTCCAGTTGTACACAAAAATGCACCAGGAAATATGCAGTTTTACTCTCACTCTCATAAACCTCCATGGAAACTCACTCCTACCTTCTGCCTTGCTTTCTGGGTGGAGATCAATGTAACAAAAGGCATGACCCTTCGGGACTCTTCGGCCAGGTTTCCGGATTCATTCGGGAGTGGGTTGTTTTTTTTGTTTTTTTTTAACCCTCGCCTGGCCCAAATGCAAAAATGAAAATAAAATTCATAAAATACTACAGTAATTCTCCAATATGGTGAATTGTTACTGTCACGGTGGGTGTTGTCCTTTAACAGAAGAGTGGTTGCAGAGCTCCTGGTTGGACCCTCTGTTTAAAGGGAGGAGGTGTTACGGCTGCAGTGGTTTTTGCCTCTTTTTCCTGGTATGGTTCTGGAGACAGGCCTTCTGCAGGTGTTTTGTGTTGCCCTGATTGGTGCACTCCTATTATTTAAGTGAAACTAAACCCAGGTTGAGACGGTAACTCCTCCTTCCAAAATCTCCCTGAAAATGGGCGTGTCGAGTAGGGATGGGAACCGAGAACCGGTTATGTTAGAGAACCGGTTCTTAAAAGTCCAATTCCTGACACTGTCGAGAGACCAGGAGGGGTGGAGGTAGAGTTGTGCTTTTGTTCACGCCTCCACCTGCAACAACCTAAAACAAATTAAACCTCTAGCCAACAACATACACCAAGCAACAACAAAGAATAAACATGTAGATGTATTTATCTATTCCACCCATTCCATCCAAAACCAAAGGCCTAAAACAATGGACCTTACCAAGCTCCGCCCACAGGGCCGCGTTTCATTGGCTAATGCCCATAACACGTCACAGCGCAGCTTCCACGTGCGTGCCGGTCTCACAAAACAAACGCTACGGTAGCGTTTGTGAGACCGGCACCACATGCTACTTACATTGCTAGCTAGCATACGTGCAGATTTTTTCTGCGTCAGGGCTGGAAAAATTGTCCTCCACCGTCAGTGGGGTATCTGTACAGGAGATGTCAGGTACCCTGACCGTATTTGTGGAAGTAAAATTCACCGTTTCCCTATATGTGAAACTGAATGCCTTGCTTGGATCAAAGCTTGTGCACGACCACAAAACTGAACAATTATTTCTTTCACCAGCAGAGAAGGGTTGACCTGCTTTTGAAACCTGCTAGTTAACAACACGCGGTCACGATGAGAGAAAGCCACAGTTCACTGAACGTCCTGGAAGTTGGGAAGAAACAGCTCTGCTAACCCCACATGAGCTAGCTAACACAACGAGCTCTACTGTCGATTTCACCTAAAACTGCACAAAATCGTGACACGAAGGCTGGATTTTAACTAACACACCGGACGGCTGAGCTCATTTGCCCTCACAAAAGTCGCTGTCGGCGTGTTTAGCAGCTAAAGCAGCAACGGCTAACCAACCACTTAAGGAATGAATGGAGATTACAGTTAGCATTAGCTTTGCGACCAAGGCACACAAACTTTTGCCAACAATAGAAATCGCTGATTTCAAAAGTAACCCTCAAAACCATGAATGCCTGACTTACCCAGCCTTGCAGGACAATAGGCATCAGTGATCCTGTCCACAGCTGTAATAATGCTGAGCCTGAGCGTGTGAGGAGCTGATGTTTTCCCCATCAGACAGTAGCATTAGCGGTGACGCGCACGCTGTTTGGAGGCATCGCGTGGATCAAACAACTTGATAACGTCCAAAAAAAAAATAACATGAACTTGTTGGTTCCCCTGTCCATTGTCATGGCTGATATTTTGTTGGAATCTGGCAGAAATGATACACTATTCGACTCAGAAATACCCTGCAGAGTCAGTCGACGCCATGTTTTCCATTGACACCAATGCTGCGCTTGGGAGACGTGCAGCCATGTTGGAGCTTAACACTAGGAATACCAAACACATGTACTTGTACATATTTTACATATAGCTCCCATGGGAGACTGTAAAATGACAGATTGAGGAATTTGCATTCCATTAGGTTTGTGTGACCCCCTGGGGCTGAAGTCTTTTGTGTGCTCAAAACATCCCCCCAGTAGCCAAAACAAAACACCTCCCCATATTCCAACAACAACATTCCTTCTGCAGGTTCAAAGTGCAGCTTTTTACAACACAGACCAAACTTTTGGAGATGTTGATGACTCTTTGCAAATGTCAACGCTAGAAACTTCAGTTTATTTTATAGATATACGTTTTATACTTTTTATACTACTATGCAAAAACTCAGGACAGTATTACACTTTTATTATTTCATTTTATGCTTATGTTCATTGGGTGTTTGGTGTTTTAGGGGTGTTTGGTGTTTCAGTGTTGGTGTAAATTTTCATACTTTTATACTATTATGAAAAAACTCAGGACAGTGTTACACTTTTTTACTATTTTATGCTTATGTTTATTAAATGTTTT
>JBBPBX010029154.1:0-36058 GCA_038048925.1 Garcialebias charrua | reverse complement strand
TGGATCTAGGGTTGGAGCCGGGCGGGGGTTTGGGCCCCAATGAACGATTACAACGTTGTATACCCAGCGTGATGTCTGTGAGTGAGAGTTCAGTTTTTATAAATTGCTCTATGAACTTATGCAAGTTCTCACCTTCTTCTCCTTCTGTTATCCCGTGTATACGGATGTTATTCCTTCGTGAACGAGCTTCCAGGTCAGTTAGACGTGTTTGCATGTTTTCCTGTAGCTTTAGCGTGTGGCTCAGTACATCTTTGACGTCCATGTTGAATTCCTCCACCTCGGTTAGCCGCTGCTCCGCCTCTTCGACTCTGCTCTTCACGTCTTTCAGGTCTGTAACAATGTCATCCAGTCGTTTCCCCATCTCTTCTCTAAACTCAGACATTTCTTTTTTTATAAGTCCCGACTGGTCAGTAATTTGTTTTTTGAGGTTCGTCTGAACTTCCTTCAGCTCCGAGAGAATGCTAGCTCCCATAGCTTCCATAGCTTTATCCATTGCTAGCTTGCTACCATCGGAAGCCTCCGTCGTTAAAGCGGGTGATTCTTTCGTGTTTTCCTGCTGGTTTCCTCTCGTCTTCATGTTACTCCCCGACTAACATGTGAGTACAAAAATGTTTTTTAGAGTTATTTTGTCGAGAGAGTAAGTCGACCGTCTGGGAGCTCAGGAATCAAGCTGTTGCTCGCTCCTCCGTCATCCGGAAGTCCTCAAAAAAAAAAATTCTTAATGTTGATGATTATAACTGACAACTAATGAAAAGCCTAAATTCATTACCGGTAACAGAAAATTACATTACTTGAGATAAAAAATAAAAAAAAGGATTTTTATAGATGTTGGCCAACTGAAAAGTATGAACATGGTACCATGGTCCTTGCAAAAGGACCCCCAACTAAGTATTCAAAGATGTACATATTGTACATTTCATGTTCATAGTTCTCAGTTGGCCAACATTTATAAACATTTTTTTTAATTAATCTCAAGTAATAGTCTAATTTTCTGAGGTACTAAATTTAGGGTTGTCATTAGTTGTTGGTTTTAATTATCAGCATTAAAAGAAATAAACTTGAAATCAGTTTAATGAAAGTTTCACTTTTTGAATGGAATTACTGAAATAAATCAACTTATTTAAAATATTATGACCAGCACACTTTTTAAACATATTTGTGGTGGGACTGTAATTTTATATAGCTTTCATATTTCTTGTGTTACTGCCAGTGTTGCAGCTATAAATCCAAAAGAAAAATGAAGGCATGTTAATAAAAAACAAAAACAAATTAATGTTAAGTACAGACCAAAGCTATGTGAGCTGTGTACTTTTAGATTTGTACTGGTACATTTTGTTTTGCCACCAGTTGATAAGCTCCCTCCAATGTAATTCTAAAGCTTTTGTTTTTTAAAGGTACCAAAGGTGGACTTTTCCATTTTATGTGTTATGCTGTTCTGTTAATCCTTTAATTTATGTTAAAGAGGATAAAGGAAAAATGTAAGGAGTGATTTGTAAACCTTAAACCAACGGTTTCCACCATGTTTCCTGCTGTACAATGGATGGTCAAATGTGGTTCCTAGCTTTGTTTGCCTCAACGCAGTTTTGAAGTAGATGCATTATATTTTTCATATGCATAGCATGCCATGTACAGATTCTTTTTGTACCTATTTTTGTACCTATTTTGTTACAACTGATGCCAGTTATGCATTTTTTTTATTCATATACGGATTTGTTTTATATTATGATACTGATGCCTTTATGTGTAATAAACTGATTCTTTTATCATAACTTTCGACTCTGTTATTTTTAATGTTAGTACTGTAGAATTAATTCATAGCCAAGAGTTATTTGCACAACTACATATCATCATGATTCCACTAATAAATCTCAATTTAAAACTGTGGATTGGGAACTTGAAAAGTTTGTGTTGTCTGAACGTTGAAGGGACAGTTTCTGAACGTTCAGGGGACAGTTTCTGAACATTCAGGGGACGTTGTCTGAACGTTCGGGGGACAGTTTCTGAACATTCAGGGGACGTTCTCTGAACGTTTTATGGAGTTTCATTTGGACGTTCAGTGAACGTTTTCTGCAAACGTTCAGAGGACGTTGATGACAACGTTCAGAGGACGTTGTCTGAACGTTCAGGGGACAGTTTCTGAACATTCAGGGGACGTTCTCTGAACGTTCGGGGGACAGTTTCTGAACATTCAGGGGACGTTCTCTGAACGTTTTATGGAGTTTCATTTGGACGTTCAGTGAACGTTTTCTGCAAACGTTCAGAGGACGTTGATGACAACGTTCAGAGGACATTGTCTGAACGTTCAATGTTAGCTGGGTCAGAACGGGCACGGTCATGCCCACTACTGTGACATTCCTAAATTACCTGTTAAATTATCTGCTTTTCCCCAACAGGTGTTATTAAACTGGAAAATAGCATACAAACATAACTTCAGTCCTCATAAAGTTCCTTTTTGGAACAACAGAGTTGTTGTACATAGAAGGAAGTCTGTGTTCATGGAAACATGGATGGAGAAGCAAATATGGTCACTCACTCATCTAATGGATGAAAAGGGAAATCCATATGAATATGAAGAATTCACAAAAATATACATAATCTAATCTGTACCAAAAAAGAATATGACAAAATAATAAAAATATACCATTTGCATTTGTTCAGTTAATAAAGAACAATTACGAAACTAAACCAACAATTAGTTTAACGAGCATCAATCTCAATGGACTAAATTTAACACACAATAAATGCAACAATTATTTCTTAAGACAACATTTAATAAAAACAATATATACTGGTCAGGTAAGAAGAAAGTTTCACGATTTCTACGATAAGAAGGAAAGAATAAAAATAATGACAAACTGGGTTTACCTCTGCCACCTAAATATAAAGAATTACATTTAAAACTCTAAATAATATTTATCCTTCTAACGAGTTTATCAGAAATAGATTTAAATTTGAATGTGATAATTGTTATATATGTAACGAACCTGAAACAACAGAACATTTATTTTATTTCTGTCATTCTGTGAACACATTATGGAAATCCCTTCACGATCTTCTGACCATCAAATCCATGAACATAGACTCTAGAGGTGCGAATCTCTCAGTGTCTGGAGAATCGATTCGATTCCGATTTTTGATGAACCGATTTGATTAAAAATCAATTTTCGATTCTAAAACGATTTTCATTCCAGGATTGATTTTCGATTCAGAATCGATTTTCGATTCTGAAACGATTTTCGATTCTGAAACAATTTTCAATTGAAATTATGAAAAGATTAAACAATAACGAATGTGCAAGTTATTGGCAGGTTTATTGTACATATAAGGATTAACCTTGCAGCTGCAAACAGACCTCTCACCGAGCACAAGTCCACACACACATCTTCAAAGGCAGGGCCACGGTTATAAAACTCTGGATGTCGTCACCGCCTCCTGGAACCTGGAACCGCCTGGGACTGCTTCGGGACCGCCCTGGGACCACCTACACTACCACGTGACCCTCCTTTCTGCCAATAAACTATCAGCTTCAATGTAAACATCAAATGTTGGGTCTGTTGAATTTTGCAGGCGTGTAACTCTTCCCTATTGAAAACAAAGCCCGAGAGAAAAACGTTCTGCCTTGTGTCACATTTCACATTATAAGGCAGAATTAAGTGAATACAAATAATAGAACATAATGGGTGTAATGTAATACTGATAGAAATATATTTCAGGACGCCGGCCCGAAAAGGCAAATGCGAACAAGACGAACCCGGGTTAGAAGCCGTGTCGGGTCGGGGAGGGCTGTGCAGTGCAAAAACGGCTTCTGCGAGAGGCAGGGGACACCCTGGACATGTCTCCAGTCCATCACAAATAATTCAAAATACAAACATAAACAAAGATTTCAGCCTACTGTATTGCATAAACATTTAACTCAAAATAAAATAGACTTCAAAATCATATTGCATTCATCCATGTTTCAAATGTGTATGGATGGATTTTGTTTAAAAGATTTGTTTGGTAAATCTTTTCAACAAAAGCCATCTATCCATCATCTTTACCCCTTTATCCTTATCGGGTCCTGGAGGTCACTGGTTCGGGTCAGATTTCTTTATCTTTTGGGTTTTAATGTAAAAAAAAATAAAAAAAATTGATTTGGGGGCTTTTAGAATCGATTCTGAATCGCCAGGACTAAGAAAATCGATTTTTTTTAATCGATTTTTTTCCTGCACCCCTAATAGACTCCTTCTCCGTTCAGAGTATCTTGGATATGTATCTGAAAATAAAAAAGATGAATACTTTGTTAATAACATTATCATAATATTACAATTCTATACAGTATACATAAATGCACATATGGCAAGTCTAAACCATTATGGTCTGTAGTCAAACAAGAACTCCAGTTGTTAAAACTTTCATTAGACTGTGCTAAAAAAACACAAGCAAAAAGCTCTCTGATCACCTCGCTCAGATAATATAGCCCTCTGACGAATTATTTTAATAATTATGTAGATTGTTAGATAAATAGTTATGTGGTTGTTTAATTTAGTTGTACAGTACAGTACTATATTATTTGTAAACTCTCAAATAAGACTATTATCTCTATTTAAACTTATGATGGTTGATATGATAATTTGTTTAAGAATATGTTGACTTTACGAGGTATGATAGTAGATATTTGTACATGTTTATATGTATCATTGTAATTTGAGACTGTCTTGTTGTTCTATTTGTGTTCTTTTGATCTGTATGTTCAATAGTTCAATAAAGTTAAAGAAAAAAGAAGAAAAAAACGTGCTCACACCGGAAACGTGGGAACCTCTTTTGACTCACTGCAATGAAAATGAGATTAGATTTTAAAGACTTATTAAAGAACAATTCAGAATCTGAAAGTACCCAAGCCATGATACATTACTTGAAACAAACTCGATTATTTGAGAGAATATAGTTTTTGTTTTGTTTATTTTGATCCAGTCCATACTCCACACCAGTAGGTGGCGGTAATGCACCTTTCAGTTGTTTGCCAACCGCCAAAAAAGAAACCACGTAGAGGAAGAAGAACGTGGGAACCTCTTCCTAGTTCAGAAGAACAACACAGTTCAAATGACGGGGGTGGGGGTTGAGCTGCAGCCTCTCATCATGGCCGCCTCTGTAAGCGGCTGTTCCACCACCACCGTGACACCACCCCCTTCGTGTCACGGGGGGCACCAGGCACCAGGCTCCTCTGTGGCGGACGCAGCAGCCACGATGTTCGCGGTGAGGATCGTCACCGCGGACTACTGCCTGGAGAGTCCCATTCGAGGCCTGGACGTGTGCTACTCTGAGTTCAGGGAGAGCGACGTGAGGAAAGTGCCGGTGGTGCGGATCTTCGGAGCAACGCCTGCAGGTCGGTCACCTCGTGGTGGTGTTGTTTTGTGCACCAGCTCAGGGGTTTAGGGGTGACACGGTGAAGCGGTCCGGGTCTGCTCCCCCTCATTTCGTGGTTCTTGGCTTTGTTTTCATCCCGCCCCCCCCGCTGCTCCATCACGGCAACCTGTGGCTCGTGCACAGGGCCCTCCTTTGTGCTTTAAACCTTACATTTTATACATATACACAGATGTGTGAGAACATTAAGAACCGTTTAACACAAATTGTTAGTTTCTTATAAACTTGTATCTGCAGGAACAGATCAAACACATATCAGACATTTTACTGAGCTAAGAAAAAAACAACTATTTTAATGTCATTGTCTGTTTTTCAGCTCATACGTCCTAAACCACTAATCCCCCGAGTGGCAAAACAATCAGTGTGTTGCCAGATCTCCAGACCGAAAGAAGCGATCAGCTCCTTCAAAACAAGCACAAACAAGCGACTCGCTCTTTCAAAAAAAGCCCAGCTGGCAACCCATCCCATGGACCTTACCAAGCTCCGCCCACAGGGCCGCGTTTCATTGGCTAATACCCATAACACGTCACAGCGCAGCTTCCACGTGCGTGCCGGTCTCACAAAACAAACGCTACGGTAGCGTTTGTGAGACCGGCACCACATGCTACTTACATTGCTAGCTAGCATACGTGCAGATTTTTTCTGCGTCAGGGCTGGAAAAATTGTCCTCCACCGTCAGTGGGGTATCTGTACAGGAGATGTCAGGTACCCTGACCGTATTTGTGGAAGTAAAATTCACCGTTTCCCTATATGTGAAACTGAATGCCTTGCTTGGATCAAAGCTTGTGCACGACCACAAAACTGAACAATTATTCCTTTCACCAGCAGAGAAGGGTTGACCTGCTTTTGAAACCTGCTAGTTAACAACACGCGGTCACGATGAGAGAAAGCCACAGTTCACTGAACGTCCTGGAAGTTGGGAAGAAACAGCTCCGCTAACCCCACATGAGCTAGCTAACGCAACGAGCTCTACTGTCGATTTCACCTAAAACTGCACAAAATCGTGACACGAAGGCTGGATTTTAACTAACACACCAGACGGCTGAGCTCGTTTGCCCTCACAAAAGTCGCTGTCGGCGTGTTTAGCAGCTAAAGCAGCAACGGCTAACCAACCACTTAAGGAATGAATGGAGATTACAGTTAGCATTAGCTTTGCGACCAAGGCACACAAACTTTTGCCAACAATAGAAATCGCTGATTTCAAAAGTAACCCTCAAAACCATGAATGCCTGACTTACCCAGCCTTGCAGGACAATAGGCATCAGTGATCCTGTCCACAGCTGTAATAATGCTGAGCCTGAGCGTGTGAGGAGCTGATGTTTTCCCCATCAGACGGTAGCATTAGCGGTGACGCGCACGCTGTTGGAGGCATCGCGTGGATCAAACAACTTGATAACGTCCAAAAAAAAAATAACATGAACTTGTTGGTTCCCCTGTCCATTGTCATGGCTGATATTTTGTTGGAATCTGGCAGAAATGATACACTATTCGACTCAAAAATACCCTGCAGTCAGTCGACGCCATGTTTTCCATTGACACCAAAGCTGCGCTTGGGAGACGGGCAGCCATCTTGGAGCTTAGGGGGCGTTTCTGGGCGGAGCTTGGTAAGGTCCATCGTGTAAAAAAAGGCCGTTTTAAACAGTATACAGGAAACCCTCGAGGTACGACACCTGCGACCTACGGCAACTCAGACTTACGATTTTATCATATTTAATAAAAATATGATTAAAAAAAAAAAAAAAATTTTTTTTTTTTTTTTTTTTTTGTGTTTAAAAGTTATTAATTTCATGTGTATAGCACTTTGTTGCAGCTGTGGTTGTTTTAAATGGCTTTATAAATAAAGTATAATTATTAATTTTACGTTTTGATAAGAAATTAATCGTATTTACGCAACTTCCGGTTTCCGCTCGCCACTTCCGGTTGCCATTTTACAACTGTACTGCGGTCAATGGAGCTCCGGAGGCTACTGTCAGCTGGCTCCGTGTGCCCGATCAGGGTTGCCTCATACGGATAAATGAGCTGGAAACACTCGGTCAACTCTGTGGACGTCTCAGGTCCGGAGGAGCAGCCGCGGATCGCCCCGCGATCGGCGGCCACAACGCCGCCCGACATGCTAACGACAGCAGCTAACAAAGCAGCTAACACAGGCGAAGACACCGAGCCGACATGCCGCGGAGGATCCATCTGCGGCCGGGAGCTCGCCGCAAATGTCCGCCTGGCAGTCGGGGCCACCGGCTCAAAGTAAGACATTATATTTTTTATTTGTTGTGCAGTTCTGTGCGTGTTTATGGCCTTAGTATGTCTGCTTGTTCAGTCTCATGCCATTAAATATGTGTGCGGCGCTCCGTTAGCGGTATAACCGCGACCTATGTCAGAAACGCGGACCTACGATAGGCATGTGTTTTTGGTCCGCGAGGTACGACAAAATCGACCTAAGTCACACACGTAGGTCCCTATCCCTGACGTAACTAGAGGGCTACCTGTAAACATATTTATTATGGCATTACATATAACCAGCAAAATTATACATTAAAGAACGTATTCAGTCTAAAAAATAAAAATACATTTTGCATTTTTATATTTTATTATATTTATATTTTGCATTTTTATATTTTAATGTGTACAAATTAAAAAATAAAATTAAAATTAAACTGCAAAGTCAACAAAACAACTTTCTTTATACTGATGCTCAATGAAGCAGGTAAAAAAAAAACAGCATACAGGCAGGAAAAAACTTTGATTTCTTAAAACTCTGTCTGTGTGGTCGGATCCAGTCTTGAAGAGCACACTCTTTCTCCCAATCTTTATTATATATTTTCCATATTTACCCCACTTAGAACTCATATTAGCGTTGTTTTGTCTAGACAAAGAATAAAGAACAATGTTGCATTCGCGTGTAGTCGGATGTCCCGTGAAGAAACACGGTTTTTAATTTTAAACTCACTTTGAAAGTAATTTTCATTAATTTATCATTTTGTTTGCTAAAAACTAACATAGTTGAATGATACAAGATATATATGTTGTGTCACTATATGCAAAGTTCAAAAATGATGTCACAATACCTTTAAAATAACTTCAGGAGTTCGGCTCTGTCGCTTGCGCCAACTGCACCTGAACGTAACACATCCGCCTTGACGTAACATACGTGGAAGGGGGGCGTGACAAACTACCTACCACTCGCATTACTGCTCGACTGAAAAACAAGCACAAATAAGCGACTCAATGTCCGCGAGAAGCCCAAAAAACCGCCACAAGCGGCTGACCAAATTTGAAAGCGACTCCAGGAAAAAACAAGCCCAATGCCGCTTGAAAAAAGCGGACTTGGCAACTATGATCAGTGTTGCCAGATCTCGCGACAGAAACAAGCGACCAAACACATGAAAACAAGCCCAAAACAAGCCCGGTTGGCTGCTCTAAAACAAAGGCCATTTGTATAAACAAACATTTAATATGGCATTACATATAAACAGCAAAATTAAGCTAAACACTTTGAAGAACATATCCACTCTAAAAAATAAAAATACATTTTGCATATTCATACAAATTAATCCCATTAAGTCAAAAGTCAAAGTCAAAGTCAACTTTATTGTCAGATCTGCAATATGTACAGTGCAGGACATACACAGGACCGAAATTGCGTTTCTCTCAGTCCCTCGGTGCAACAGTAAACATCTAAACATTGAAACACTGAAACATATAATAATAGACATAAGCATAAAATAGTAAAACTAACACTGTCCTGAGTTTTTTGCATAGTGGTATAAGAGTATGAAAATTTACACCAACTCTAAAACTAAAACATTAAACATTTAATGAACATAATATTGTCCTGAGTTTTTGCATACTAGTATAAAAAAAAGAGTATAAAAAGTATAACTAAAATAAACTAAAGGTTTCTAGCATTGACATTTGCAAAGTGGCAAAGCAGCGTATGAGTCAATGTACACAGTATATGTATGAGGTAGTAGTTGATGTTGTTGTAGAGGCAAAAAGTGGCATATGCAGTAAGGCACATTGGGCATCCCTAAATAAGACCGTTCAGAGCACACTGTATATGTACCAGCAGTGGTGTAGCTAAGTATTAGCTAAGTAAAGCTAAGTATCTGGGACTCGATCATTTACCAGAGAGACCTGAATTTTAGATGAAGAGTGATGACAACAATGGACAACGACAACAACAGACAATCATAAAGGATGCGTACAAATAAAAAAATAAAATAAAAATTAAAAAGCAAACTCATAGTAAGCTAAGTCAAAAAAACTTTCTTTAATCTCTATCCTGAATCATGCTGTGTGTGCTCTTTCTCCCATTCTTTATTATATTTTTCTCATATTTCCCCACTTATTAAAGCTCATTTTAGCTTGGTCTTGTCACTCTAGACAAAGAATAAGAAGTCCAAGAAACCGCAACAAGCGACTCAACCACATTTATAAGCGACGGCAGAAAATAACAAGCCCAAAGTTGTTTGCAATAGGCGGACTTGGCAACTATGAAAACAATCAGTGTTGCCAGATCTCGCGACAGAAATAAGCGACCAGCCCCATGAAGAATAAGCCCAAGAACAAGCCCAACTGGCGACTAGGGATGTGCCGATCAGGTTTTTTAAAACCGATACCGATCACCTATGTGTGACGATCACCGATACCGATCACAATTACCGATTGCCTATATGTGAGCCGATCACATAAACCGATCACCGATCACCGATCAAATGGCTTACCTGTAATTTATGAGTGCTGCTTCTGGCTACAAGATCTGAAAACTTTTCAGATCTTGTAGCCAGAAGCAGCACTCATGTTATTTTCAGAACCATAAAATCACCATAATTCAGACAAAAACATATTTTTACTAATTTATTTCAGAGAACAAAGTAAATAAAAGTAATTATCAACTGCATTATCAAAGAAAAATGTTTACCTTACTAACTTTCAATAAAAAAAAAAGGTTTTTTATTGTTTAAAAAAAAACACATCTATTACTTCATATAAAAAACTAAAATACCCCATTTGCTACTTAAAGCTGCACTGTTGGCTGTTTTTACAAATGGCTTTATAAATACGTAAAGTATCATTATTATTATTTTTAAATAATTTCGTGCTTTTTTGAACAACTTCCTGCGGGAACCAGGTGGCGGTAATGCGCTTAATATGAGTTCGCCAACCGCCATTCAACTCTATAGAAGAAGAAGAAGAACCAGGAAATACCGCCTCCGCCATTTTACATTCATTAGTTCCACACTCGGCACTCGGCTTTTGGAGGACTGTTTCTCCCATAAGAGGATGCCTCATACGGATAAATTAACTGGAAACACTCCCTGAACTCTGTGAATGTCTCAGGACTGGAGCAGCAGCCGCGATCGCTCCGCCGAGCGCTCCCACAGCACCGCGCGAGACCAGCAGCTCATGGTATGAGCTAAGGCTAACATGCT
The DNA here is from genome assembly GCA_038048925.1 of Garcialebias charrua. NCBI lineage: Eukaryota > Metazoa > Chordata > Actinopteri > Cyprinodontiformes > Rivulidae > Garcialebias > Garcialebias charrua. The sequence goes on along the minus strand of JBBPBX010029154.1, from coordinate 25,226 downwards.
AAACCAGAGCTGCCGCAGACAGCCGGCTTTGTGCGATCAGAGGTTCCTGGAGCTCGCCTCGATGTCGGACTGGAAGCAGAAGATATCGGGGGACACCCAGCTAACTTGGAATAACAAAGCCGACAGCCTTTTTGAAGCCGCAGCTAAACTGGACTGCCCGTAACTGCGCAGCGGAGCGGACTCGGTGGGGCTACATGCTAACAGGTGTTGCTTATGGCGGCGCTGGCAGACGGCTTTTGGTAAGTTATTAAAACGTATTAAAACATTTTAATGACGAATTAGGTTTGTTGTGTTGAAGGACTTCGTTGAAATTCCTCCACGAGGTACTTTTTCGTCGCACGTTTTGCAGTTAGCAAACTTCGTATCACAGGCTCTGTGATCGGTAATTGAAGGTAAAAGCCGATCACATCCGCTTTAATGATTATCGGTGCCGATTGATCGGTTACCGATCGATCGGCACATCCCTACTGGCGACCCACCCCATTGTTTAAAACAAAGGCAGTTTTTAAACAGTATAAACATACATTTATTATGGCATTACATATAAACAGCAAAATTATGCTAAATACCCAAGAACATATCCACTCTAAAAAATAAAAAAACATTTTTATCCCATTAAGCCTCTGGGACTCATTTAACAGAGAGACCTGAATTTTAAACGAAGAGTGATGACGACAATAGACAATCATAAAGGATGCGTACAAATTAAAAAATTAAATAAAAATTAAACGGCAAACTCATAGTAAGCTAAGTCAACAAAAAACTTTTTTTAATCTCTGAATCATGTTTTAAGTGTGCACTCTTTCTCCCATTCTTTATTATATTTTTTCCCATATTTCCCCCACTTATTGGAGCTCATTTTAGCGTGGTCTTGCCACTCTAGACAAAGAATAAAGAACAAAGAATAACAAGCCCAAACAAGCGACTTTACAACCAGCACAAGCCCAAGAAACCGCAACAAGTGACTCACCGAAATTATAAGCGATTTCGGGAAATAGCAAGCCCAAAGTCGCTTATAGTAAGCGGACTTGGCAACTATGAAAACAATAGACTGCTTTGAGTGACGTCATCAGCATGCGTCCACAGGATGCATGTGGCCTTGCTGGAAGACAAAACAAACAAATGTGTTCATCGATGTGTTAATCAAGAAACTACTTGGATCTGGATTAGGTCTGCACAATACTGTACATGTATATCACAAATGTATCATTGTGTCAGTATCATCTGTTCTTGAAGTCAGACATCCAGGTATGTGGTCACCTTTTGGGCAGGGCACTGTTGATTTCTGGGAAATGTAGTCCTTATGAATGGCAATATAATGTATGCATATCCACCTTATTCTTACGCCCCATGATGCTTTGCGCGAATTATGTGAACGACTTCCGCCGAAAGTCAGAACCGGCACTTTTGTTACACGCTAGCAACGCGCTAACCGGTTTTCGTCAGAGGTTTTAGGTCATAAAATATGTGGGAACACAAACTATCACAACTCAAATGTGGAGATATTGTTTTACCGCTACCTACAGCTGTTGAGGGGTGGGAGGACGACTTGAAGAAGTGGCCGAAAATAACGTAGACTAGCATGTTTAGCTACTAGCATACTTAGCTACTTTGACAGTTGCTTCAGATGGCGAAGTGATGAGCAATCTGAAAAGCTCTGAAGCTTATTAGTATCTTCACATTAACAAGGTTGGTCCTGTTATGTTAAGAGAGCTGGGACACTTTATTTAAACAAACATAAAGCCCAGTCTAAGCATTAAAACTCCACATCTCCAGGTCCAGCTAACAATGATGTTGCTTTGGACTTTTGAGCTGCAAGATGTTTATCTGGACACCAACTGAGCACCTGGAGCTTGACATTTCTTTTGACAAAGACTTTACTGATTCACAAATGAAGCACCTTGAGAACTTTTAATAAAATACAGTAAATGAAAACAAATAATGAAATAGACAGGAAACGATCTTTAAAAACTTGATAATGACAAAAGTGACATTTAGATAGAAACAGTAGTTTAATCCAAAATTAACTGATATAGTGCACACAAAAAACTAACCTTGTAAGAAGGTTAACAGTCAACTATTGTACATAACAAATGAATCATTTTAGCAAATACTTTTATAATGTAATAGTTAACATATCCTTTAAAAAAACATGTTAAGAGTTGTGTTACGTTTACAGCAAGTACACCAGTACTGTACATGTTTGAGAAAAATGTTTACATTTAATGTCTTCTCACTTCTCACTTGAAATAAGCTGGCATCCTTTGCGTGTGAATGCTGGAATGATTAAATTGACACCATGCTCTTGCAGCAGGTCCCTCACTGTGAAACCACGATCACCCATCACCTCATCTCCAGCACGCAGATAGTCCAGAAACCCAGAGTTCTGTGTTATATACCTGTCACTGCATTTACCACCATAAGCATCTGAAATAAACATGATTATTCCAGAGGGAGAAACAGCCAATAAATATTTCACAGTGTTATTTGCATGTATGATTCACTTCTGGAGTCCAAGTTTTTAGCTTTCTGCAAAACATGTTGCTTTAATTGTTTCACGGGGCAACCATAGAATAAGATTGTTGGTTTGTTCTGACATTATGTCAATCCACATTCCAACAGTCATGCTGCATGTGACTGGTGGTGTTGAGCAGCTCCACACTCTCATCAAGCCCATCTGAAAGTAAAAGTACATTATACAAACATTAGGGTTCATTTATGAACACACACACACACACACCTATATTATATATATATATATATATATATATATAAACACACACCTATATTATATATATATATATAGATAGATATGTATAAATAAACGCACACACAGCATACATATATAGGTGCGTGTGTTTATTTGCCAGTTATGAACGAAAATATTAGTATCATTTAATCACTGACTACATAAAATCATAACACTAAAAGCTGTCTCTTAAATCATACCTGGTGTTCTCGATCCTCTGGAGGATACTGTGACTTTTTTCAGGTGGTTTCTCGTAGCCCAGCCACAAAGAAGGATGCGGGTTTTTCTTATCGGAGCCTGTTCAACACACACTAGTTGCAGCCACAAATTCAGCTTCGTCTGATTATTCATACAGCCACGAACAGTGCAACAGGTACCAGAGCTCCACAAGACATCTTCGTGACAATATTAGCTCAAAATAACAGAAAACAGAACTTTAACAGAACTTCTACGATGCGCGCAGATTAGCAAGCAAACAACGAGGAGCCAATGCAAAAATTCTACTTCCGGGGTCAAACGGAAGTACGACACATTATCGATTCTACAGTGACACCCTCAGGAATAAGGTGGATACATATGCTGCGTTCCAGTAACCTCGTATTGTGGGGATTTCCAAGGTCCCAGTGGTGGATTTAAACTGGAACGCCCGCTCCAGTGGGAAACTCCCATTCGTGAAGTGGGGCAATTTTTTCGGCCCCCAGTTTATCCCAGTGACGTATTCAAAATGGCGGCCACTCGCGTCCTTAGTAAGTGAACTCCTTAACTTTTACTAAAATAACAGTTGTAAAATGTTGTTGTGTGTTTTTTAATCACACACACAGCTTAAGCGTATGCTTGTGAACACAGATCACATTAAAAACCTGTGTTTAGTTGCATGTCATGCGGCGTACGGCTGTTTTTGTCGTTGTTTGGATCACAACAGTTCTGTAGGCCAGCGGCAGCGACTTTCATTCGCCACATTTTATTATTCAGCACATTAAAAAAGTAACTATTAGTTATGAATTTTATTTTAAAATATATATTTTTTACCCTTGTTTTCTTTGGCGCTGTGGCTTATTTTGTTAGCCAACCCAGAACTAAACACACATTGTTTGTTGAACTGACTATAAATTAGCACTAAACTGTGGTTAAAAAAATATATATTTGGTTTCCAAAGATCCGTGTTTAGAAACATTCTATAATCCTGTATGATATTTATGTGTTAGGACGTGTATATTTGTATAGTAAGTGTGTGTTTGTGTTTGTTTTCAGTCTACCTCGACCAGTACAACAACATGTTTGTTGATGAGCAGAGAACAACAACATTTTCTGGCAGCCTGTATCGCAGTGCAGGGGATTTGTCCTGTTTGTACATTGATGCAAACCTCACTATGAAAGTTGAGCTTATCCAACCTGCACAGGACAGCACAGCTGGTAAGATTTTGGAGAAATAAGTTTTAATGCAAACCAAACCAATTACTGTATAATGAATTTAACAATACTGTGTTTTTTTCTTTTTATATGATTTTTTCAGAGAACTGTGAAGACTCTCCATCAACCAGCAGCCACGCAGAGTCCCCCATCCGCGAGAATGACAGTTTTAATAAAGAACAGACACTGTTCTCGATTGAACACATGCGTGTTCCACTCGCAAGCGAAGGTCTAGTGAGGTTTTGGAGTTCTTCCGCCAGTCAGAGGAAAACAGTCAACAGCGACATCAGGACATGATGGAGCAAATGAAATCAACCCAGGAGCAAATGAAATCAGCCCAGATGCTACAAAAAAATGTAGCTGTACTGTAAACTTTCTTATTGTTTTGCACAAAACAACTTCTGTTTTTTTTTTAAAGTTTTTTTTGTTTTCACATTGTTTATTTTGCTCAGGTTCGGCCCAGTAAAAATGTTTGGTTTTCAGTGCCTTTGATTGTATGAATTTTGAAAATGCTGTTCTGTTGCACATTTTGTAATTAAAACTGAAACTTTCAGACAACTGAGATTGGAACTTTTGTCACAACTCAAAGACAAAATGCTGTATTTAAAGAAAAATGTTTATTAAGCTTCATTATAGCAGTCTTTTAAGTACATTTGTACAGACAGTTTTGTCATGAACAACTGCGCTAATGTAGGAAGTTTCAAAACAACGTACTACCTATTATTTTTTTCTTTTACACACCGGAATTCTAAGAGTTATTCATTTTCATCATCCTCCCTGGGGGACCCGTCTGCATGCTGCTGACAAATTTGTGATGGCCCACGTCCCAAGTTGTGGAGGATGCAGGCAGCCACTATGATCTTCACCACCACAACAGTTCTGGTATTCTGCACGTCACAAAGCCGTCTCCACCTGCACTTCAAACATCCGAAGGCTTGCTCCACAATCACCCTTCCACGGCTGATTTCAGCGTTACGTTGCTTGTCTGCTTCACTTAGAGCACCATTGTTCTTCAGGATGGATGGGTTTTCTGGCAGCATGGTAGGGTCCAAGACAACTCTGCAATGGGAAAACAGTGTTTATTTCAGACAGACAAAGTTAATAATGAGCTGCAATTCTCTGTCATTTTTTCATCATTTGACTTCTTGTTTATGTGAAAAATACACATTTCAGACAGCTACTTTCAGGAAACTGTTGGAATCTGGAGAATAGTTGAATCTCTTGGAATCCTGGCAAAAAACCAATGCAGATATGTTCCTGTCTTTGATTTATACATCTACCTTATAATGTTTTTCTAGTCTTTGATACTTTGTTTTAAAAGAAAAAATATATATTTCTCTCTTGTGTTTATTGTCTATTATTTAAGGAAATTCTACCATTGCTGTTAATCATTCTTTAGTTTGTAGCAGGTCACTTTTTTAAATGAGTTCACGAGGCTCAATGACATTTACCTGACTAAATAAAGGTTGATTGTAAAAAAACAACAACAGTACTGTAGTGTCAGGCTACAAACCAAAACTTTCTGATGGTGTTATATATCATAAAATCAATCACCTTTATTTTACCAGTTATTTTGCACGTTCGAGATCTCTTTTACAAGGGTGACCTGGTCAAGTGGTCAGCAGGGTTAGCAACCGGTGTTAGCAACTTATTTATTTAGCAAAATAAAGCAACCACTGTACAGTTTCTTCAACATATCGTAAACCCCCTACATGTTTTGCTGTGCAGTGAGCGAAGACGTTTTTTTTTTTTAGCTGTAAAGCCAGTTTTTCTTTTTCCCAACGAGAAAAATATATATTAAATCTATTACCTTCGACGTTCATCTTTCTTCTTTGACATGTTCTGTGTCAGGAGTGCATAACTGGTAGTCTGGAGTGCATAACTGGTAGTCTGGAGTGCATATATGTTTAGTAATTTATTATATTCCGAAACAGCAACAAAAACAATGCGTGCGTCCATCTTGTTTTACCACCAGGGTAACCGGAACGTGTTTTCAAGTGGTAGATGGGGAGATGACGTCACTGCCACTTCGTAGTTCCCAAAATACGAGGTAACTGGAATGCAGCAATAGTTCCCATGTGACGTCACATCTGTGGGTTGTCCTGTTTGACCCTCCCACAGGTAGGCAAAGCAGCAGTTGGAGCGCGTTCTACTGGATGTCCATTTTTCACGTTGTTTTTTTTGTTAATTTCTAATTAATTGCAATGGTTACTTCGTGTTGTGTCAGTGGGTGTTCCAGTCGGGTAGACGTTTGGGCAACGCGCAGGTTTCACTTAATCAAAAAAAAAGTAAACGTGAAGGATTTATTTCATCGGAGAAACTCACACCGCCCCATCTCTGCTTGGATCTGCTCAGAAGACATCGTGCTTTTGGCCGGTAAACAAAATATTCTACATAAATCATTTTGTGAAACAATGTTAGAGTACAACTGTCTGTGTGTTAGAGCTGTTTTTTTATTTTTTATTTAGCGACACCGTCTTGCATGCTGTGGCTGCTAGCTTAGCATCTCGCTAACGCGGCCTCCTCACGGTCCACCGGGACCGGCGGGGAGACCGTCCCAGTGGGAGAAGGAGGACGGGAGCCAAGTCGTGCGGGCGACGCGTCGGTCCCATGGGACGTGCCCCCGCGGCCGCGACGGATCCACGCCGTCCGACCTGAGCTAGACGGACCATCCGCTCCAGATGCTAACAACATGCTAACTTCCAACACGGTAACACTCAAGTGCTGGTTCTGGTCTGTGTTCAGCCTGGACTGTTTGTGCTGGCTGTGTGTTATTTTAGTTAAACCTTTTTTTAGCTGGTTAGATCTGATTGAGACAGTTTACACATCTTTTTTGGATTTAAAGCTGTGAAGCCGGTGTGCTGTGAAGCCGGTGTGCGCTCTTTGTAGTAATTAAATAATTAATGATATCGGAGTAACTACTTTGTGACAAGTTGTCTGATTCGTCTGCCATGATTTCTTTCTCAAACTCATTTAACTCGACCACTGCCATTTTGCTGTTGTTCCTTGGTGAAGCTGTGGTAGCTCGTGTTTTTGTCCGTATAATTTGCTCTGCTAGTTCGCCATTTTGCCTTCTCTGCCTTTAGATGTGGTGCGGAAGCCGGTATGGGGGCGTGTCTGGGAACTATGTATTCAGAGAAAACTACAAATTGGTGGCACCTGACTGAAGTATTTTATTTTTGCGTAAACTTTTTACTGTACAGTATCCCATACTGTCCCAATCACGTGAGTAATGTTAAAGTTGACAATCATGTGTCCAATACAATTCTTTTTCCTCATGTTCAATCTTACTGGTACTTTGAAAAACCACAAAAGAGTGAGTCAGCGAAAGTCAAACCGTGAAGTAGCGAGGTTAGGTACTACTGTATATTCTTAGAATAACTGCCAGTGTTTCCTAAAGGTAGTATCTTACTGGGCTGTGAAAAGCATTTCTGATGGAGTCAGGATGTCCTGCAACATTCACACGGTCTCGTCATTTGAGTCCCAGATGCTCAGCCACAGTAGGTGACATTAGCCCTGTTAGCTTGTAAGTTTTTGCCTTTCAAAGACTGGCCTTTTACATAATGAACAATTTACCATACCAAGCAAACTCCTGATGGGAACTGACACCATGATAAGAATTTTATTGAACATTTTTATGGCTCTGTACAATTCGTTGCAGACTTTTTGTCTTGTCTGTGAAACTGTCTGAGAGCCTTTCTTTTACAAAATCTTCCGAATCATAACTATGGACTTCAATTTTGGTCAGTTGGTCCCTCAACACAACTGATAACATTTCTTCAACAAGAAGACAGGCTGTAAGTGAGACGATTTGCCCTGTTGGCATGCACACAGCTGGATATCTCATCGACTTGAAGACTTGATGATGTATCTATCTCTGCTGTCATCTGTGGATCTTAAGGACGCATATTTAATTGGATTTATGATAACTGGTTCCTGCTTTTTGGATTCGGCTGGTTCCTGGTCTATCAACACAAAAGCAAGACGTCATCTAATCTGGACCTGGTCAAGCTGCCTGCCTTACATGATGGCTTGGTTCATGTCTCGAGAACCAGACTTTTGGCTGAATGGATTACATCTTGGGGATTTTCTCAGGCAGGTTCCATTGGTACGGTCATTTTTAATTTGGACATTTCTGAAGCGAGTGGACTGACACAGACTGAAGGTAGATGTCATTACTTCGACTTCCGGTTAGTGAACGCTGGCGCATCCTGGCTCCCGGTGCTCGTCATACTTTTTTCTTTTTGTTTTATTCAGTACTTTCTGCTGTTTTTTCACCGATCCTTGCCTGGGCATTTCTACTCATCATCAAACATGAATTTTACTTGGATTTACCTGCTGCCAGCTCTGGTTTGGACTCCAACTGATCATCCTCCACCACCCAGCGTCTGGCCTTTTCCATTATTCAGCCGTTGAACTCCTTCGTCTTCGTTTTCTACCGGCCGTCCTGCCTATGCTCCCTCTTCAGGAAATTGCCTTCCATCAAATGCTCTGTGTTTTTATATGTTAATAAAAAAGTTCTAAAAAATAAAAACATGGAGCGCTGGTCCAGCACACCAGAACACCAGGAAATCTGCAGAGCCTCGCGCAGCCACGTTGAACCCGAGTTTAATTCGCTCGTGACAAATTCATTCATTTCCTCATCATTTCAGTCATGGAGTCAGTGGAGGAGGAAGCGATCACTTGACTTTTGGCAAAAAACAAAAGAAAAGTCTAGATCAGGGATGAAGTAGGGGAATTTAATACATTTGTGTCACATACAAAACAGTCCTGCATCACTTTGCAATCCTATGAACAAGAACGTGCGCGGATGCGCGCTAGGGCTGGGACAGGCGTGGGTTAGGGACGTGAGAAGCTTTGTTTTTATTGGCTGGTTAACGGTGGGTCACTGTGGGTTTTTAGAAATGCTTTTAGTACCACCTGGAGAAGCAAGGGGACTATAGTTTTTTTCATAGATTACTTGTCTAACATCAGTCTGTCAGGAGATGGTGACCGAGTGAAGAAATATTTTAAATATATATTTTTAGAAAAGTTACATACCGTATTTTCCGGATTATTGGTCGCACCGGAATATAGGTCGCAGTGTCCAATTATTGCCAAAAAATTGGAAAAATCCATAAATAGGTCGCACCGGAATATAGGTCGCACCTACGTCACCGCCGACGTAACGCGTCATCCACTGCTGACGCGCCGCGTGACCGCTGAGTCAACCCGGCAATATGGACCGAGTGTTTAGCTCTGCTGCTAATGTCTGCCAGAAGCTAACAGAAGCTAACACGAGACGAGTCCGCCTCTCAGAACACCTAATAAAAAATCGAATTTTATGTCAAATGTTTTCTATAGACCATCGTTACGTACATTAATGTCTTATAATTTAAACTCTGTAAGCAGAAAAAATATACACCGAGTGCTTTAGAAGTTATTTATAAGCAAACAGAAGTAAACTGAAATAAAAAATAAAAAAACACGGGAAGTCCGCCTCTCAGAACACCGAATAAAAAAATCGAATTTTAAGTCAAATGTTTTCTTTAGACCATCGTTACGTACATTAATGTCTTATAATTTAAACTCTGTAAGCAGAAAAAATATACACCGAGTGGTTTAGAAGTTATTTATAACGTAAATAGAAGAACACCGATAAACTAATGCTAAAACGGGAAGTCCGCCTCTCAGAACACGAATAAAAAATTGAATTTTATGTCAAATGTTTTATCGAGACCATAGTAACGTACATTAAAGCTGGGGTCTGCGATATTTGAACACTCTGGGACTTAGAAATATTTTCAGCGCAGAAAAGCATTCTGCTCCCTCCTCTCAGAGCTATATATGGCTCTGAGAGGAGGGAGCAGAATGCCACAGTGCTCCGCTGAACTTGGGATCTGCTCCGCCCCCTGCTGTGTGTCTGCTCAGAGCCGCTGCGATATTCTGTGTTTATGGTAATAAAACCTTCTAATAAAATAAAATAAAACCATGGAGCGCTAGTCCTACAACACAAAATCCAGCAGAAATCATCAGAGGTTCACGAAACAACGTTTGGACATGATTTAATTCGCTCGTGACTTCCTCATGTCTCAGCGCTGGTCTGGAATGTGTGGAATGCTCCACCTCCTCCGGTCTCTGCGCTCCGAAGTTCTGTGTTTATATGATAATATAACTGTTTAAAAAATTTAATAAAACCATGAATCACTCATCTAACAACACAAAATCCAGCAGAAATCATCAGAGGTTCACGAAGCAACGTTTGGACATGATTTAATTCGCTCGTGACTTCCTCATGTCTCAGCGCTGGTCTGGAATGTCTGGAATGCTCCACCTCCTCCTGTCTCTGCGCTCCGAAGTTCTGTGTTTATATGATAATATAACTGTTTAAAAAATATAATAAAAACATGAATCACTCATCCTACAACACAAAAACCAGAAGACATCAGCAGAGGTTCACGAAGCAACGTTGGACATGTTTTAATTCGCTCGTGAGTCGTGACAAATCCATTTCCTCATTCCTGTCAGTGAAGGATGAAGCGATCACTTGACTTTTGGCAAAAAAACTAAATAAAAGTCCAGCTCTGGGATAAAGAAGGGATATTTAATACATTTTGTGTCACATAAAAAACAGTCCTGCATCGCTTTGCAATCCTTTGAATGAGAACGAGCTGCGGCTGGGACAGGTGGGGGCGTGGGTTGGGGCGTGACAAACAACTCTGTTTTGATTGGCTGTCAGTGTCCTGGTCACTCTTGTGTTTTCAGTGTTTTTATAAATGCTGATAGAGAAGCAAGGGGACTATAGTTTTTTTCAGAGATTACTTTGTCTAAAATCAGTCTGTCAGTAGATAGTGACAGAGTGAAGAAATATGTTAAAAATATTGTAACGTTGTTGCGGTCACTCAAGCACCAGACGTTCTGCTTCAGCCAACACTTTATTAAAGAGCACAAATAACAGGCCAGTAAACTCAGAGTCACTGTTTGGCCGTGACCCACGCCATAACTCCTCAGCTTCCCAACCGGTGCTCCCAGCCTCCCAACAGAGCCGCCAAAAACTCCCTCTAGCCCCACCCCATCTTATTTCCCAACAACCCTTGCGTCATAAACAGGACATGTCAAACATTAGAACCAGTAACAGAACAAGAACAATTAACACTTAACATGACTCTTCAAGGATCATTACACTGCCCCCCCAACAAAAAGTTCCTCGTCCTCGAGGGAACAACACAGTCTCTAAGGCGGGGAGGCAGTTGGCGTTGCCTCCTGGGCCTCCGAGAGGCAACAGGAGGTGTAGGGGCAGGAGGTGTAGGGACAAGAGGTGTAGGGAAAGGAGGTGAAGACAGCTCCTGTTGCGAGTCCAACTGTACATGGGCACGAGGACCTTGCACACGTCCTTCTAGGAAAGCTGGTAAGGAATGTCCTCTGTAGGGAGCCATTCTGTCCCTGTGCAGGACCACCTTCTTGCCTCTAGGGGGCAACTGCACCCTGTAGACCACCTCCCCCACTTGTTCCAGAACACTGCAGGGCCCCACCCAGCTGCTGTCCAGTTTGGGGCAACAACCTTTTTTCCTCTTTGGGCTGAAGACCCACACCAGCTCCCCAGCCAGGAAGTGCCTTCCTTTAGTGGTGACATCATAATTTCTCTTTTGGCGCAGTCCCGCCTTTGCCAGCTGGTCCCGGGCAAAGGAATGTGCTGACTCCAACCGGTCCTGTAGTTTCCTCACATAGTCTGGACCTGGTGGTGCCTCTGGAGCGTCAGGGGGCCTTCCAAAAGCCAGCTCCGCAGGGGTCCTCAGCTCCCTTCCCAACATGAGCAGGGCAGGTGTGCACTGAGTTGAGTCCTGGACTGCTGATCTGTAGGCCATGAGAATGAGGGGGAGATGGGTGTCCCAGTCCCTCTGGTGTTCCGAGGTTAGGATAGCCAGCTGCTGGGCCAGTGTCCTGTTAAACCTCTCTACCAGGCCATCGCTTTGTGGGTGGAGCGGGGTGGTGCGAGTCTTCTGAATCCCCAGGCGCTCACACATGGCAGTGAACACCCTGGATTCAAAGTTTCGACCCTGTTAATTTTGACAGCTATTTTTAATTTAGTTTTAGTCTTAGTCATGTGACTAAAACATCATTTAGTTTTAGTCATTACTTAGTCATCAGAATTTTTTTTGTTTTAGTCTAATTTTAGTTGACAAATCAATGAAAACATTTAGTCGACTAAATCTACAGTCAATTAAGTCGACTAAGTTATACATAGTAAAAACTTTTCATCAATTCTCTGTAGTTACTAAAACAAAACAATGTTTTAACCATAATATTAATATTAATATGCAACATACAACAACAAATAAAACTTTTTTCAAACATTATTTGTCTAACCTTGCTTTTAACAGTAAAACTACAAGCAGTACTTGAATCCAGTGTTAATTTTGACAGCTATTTTTAATTTAGTTTTAGTCTTAGTCATGTGACTAAAACATCATTTAGTTTTAGTCATTACTTAGTCATCAGAATTTTTTTTGTTTTAGTCTAATTTTAGTCGACAAATCAATGAAAACATTTAGTCGACGAAAATAATTAGTCGACAAAATCGTCTCTGCTGACCCAAACCGGCTGAACATCCCCTCCACTAATGCGTCAGCCACAGTCTCTGCCTCCTGGTCTGGGATGGCATATGCCTCCGGCCACGGCCACTTAGTAAAATAGTCCATGGCGGTGAGTACATAGCGGTTTCCCTTATCAGTGTGCGGAAACGGGCCCATGATGTCCACAGCCACTCTTTCCATCGGTGCCCCCGCTGGTTGCTGTTGAAGCTGGGCGCGGGACTGGTCCAGCGGCCCCTTGTGCGAGGAGCAGGAGTCGCAGCTGCGGCAAAAGTCTTCTACATCCCTCCGTTGCTGGCCCCAGTAGTAGCCTTGGCGGAGGCGGCGCAGGGTCTTGGTGACACCAAAGTGCCCAGAGCCTGTGCTTCCATGACTGGCTCCCAGCACCGCTGACCTCAGCGATCTCGGCACCACAACCTGCCACCTCTCCTCCCCAGTGGCCGGATCCTTCCAGGCACGCTGCAACACCCCTTCACTCAGCCTCAGAGTACCAAACTTGGCCCACAATCCTTTTGTGGCAACAGAAAGCCCAGTGACCTCATCCCAGTTGGGACGCTGCCCGCCCTCGAGCCATTGTAGGACTGGCAGCAGGTCAGTATCTTGCTCCTGTTTTGTCCTCCACTCTGTCACATCCACCACTTGGAGCACCCTGCACGAGAGCTGCGCTGTGCCATCTGTTGCTGTGAGCTCCTTCTCCTCTTGCTTTTCACAATGACGACAGCCTGCTGCAGCACATGGACGGCGAGAAAGGGCATCCGCGTTGGAATGGCGTGCTCCTGCTCTGTGTTCCACAGTGAAATTAAAGCCCTGGAGCTCCTCCAGCCAACGAGCCACCTGCCCCTCGGGCTCCCTGAACGACATCAGCCACTGGAGGGCAGCATGGTCTGTTCTGATAATGAATGGTGTGCCACACAGGTAGTACTTAAAATGTCTTACCGCCGCCATCACTGCCAGTAGCTCTCGCCGTGTAACACAGTAGCGTCGCTCACTCTTATTCAGGATCCGGCTGTAGTATGCTACTACTCTCTCACCATTGGGTCCAACCTGCGACAATACTGCTCCCAGTCCCACGTTACTGGCGTCTGTGTCCAAGACAAATGGCAGGTTGGGGTCCGGTGGGGCAAGGACCGGGGACTCTGTCAGGGACCTGCGCAGGATGTCGAATGCCTGCTGACAGTCTTGGTTCCAGGTGAAGTCGCAATTTTTCTGCAGCAGGCGGAAGAGTGGTGCAGCTATTGAGGAAAAGTCTTTCACAAATCTTCTGTAGTAGGAGGCCAGGCCAAGGAAGCTTTTAAGCTGGACTTGGTCCGTTGGAGTGGGCCAGTCCTTAATTGTGTGGACCTTCTCCTCCAACGTGCTGACGCCCTCACAACCCAGCTTGTGGCCCAGAAATTCTACCTCCCTCCTCATGAAGTGGCACTTGTCTGGGTGTAGTTTCAGGCCTGCAGCAGCCACTCTCCCCAGTACCTGTTTCAGGGAGTCCAGAGCGGCCTCAAAGGAGCTTCCGTGCACCAGGAGGTCATCTAGGTAGACCAGACACTGCTGTCGTGGGACCCCAGCCAGTACCCTGTCCATGAGTCTCTCAAAGGTAGCAGGAGCGTTGCATAGACCGAAGCTTAGTACTCTGAACTGCCACAGTCCCCTGTTGGTGCAGAAGGCTGTCTTGGGTCTAGACTCCGGTGACAATGGCACCTGCCAGTATCCACTTCGCAGGTCCAGGGTGGAGAACCAGGATGAACCTACTACCAAATCCAGCGATTCGTCTATTCTGGGGAGAGGGTAAGAATCCTTTTTTGTAACTTTATTGAGGGGTCGGTAGTCTACACAAAAGCGCATCCTTGTGCTGTTTTTCTTGGGTACCATCACCACAGCGGAGGCCCACGGGCTGTCAGATGGCTCTATGATGCCTGTCTCAATCATCTCACCCAGTTCTCTGTCAGCAACCTCCTGGAGAGCTAAGGGAAGGCGGCGAGGACGCACTTTAATAGGACGAGCATCCCCAGTGTCGATGGTGTGCTCCACCAAGTGTGTCAGACCCACTTCGTTCTCTTTAAGAGCAAAAGTGTCCTTAAACTCCAACAGCACCTGCCATAGGTTTTCCTGCTGCTGCTGAGTCAGCCCCTCACAGTTCTTGGACCAGATTTCTCTCACTGCAGACAGCCTCTCCTCCTCTTCAGTTTGATGTTCAGCTGGTGGCAGTGCCAAAGTCTCTGCGGTGTACGCAGCTACAGCTTCAGGGGCTGGGCATGACGAGGGGGAAACGAGCCGCACGCTCCTCCCCTCAGGCAGTATCAGGGCACCCCTGCCTAGGTCAATCACACCACCAATGGCTCGTAGAAAGTCCAACCCAAGGATGCATGTGTCCTGCACATCTGCCACCCAGGCAGCATAAGGCACAGCGAGATCTCCCACCTTAAACTGGAACACTCCCCTCCCTCTTATGGGGGCCAGGTCACCAGTTACTGTCTTAAGCTGCACATCAGTTGCCTGCACAGTAGCTCCAGTAGGGATGATGTCAGGTCGAACAAGTGTTGCGTTGGATCCTGTGTCCAGGAGTGCTGTACAAGGCACCCCGGCGACCACCACTGGAATGTGACAAAAGTTGCCCACTTGTGTCCAGCCCACAGCAATGATGGTGCCTGGTGGAGATGGTGCTAGGCTGGGGGTGTTGGTCTCACAGGCCCGTGTACTCCCACCTACACGGGCCCTTGGGCGTTTCCCGGCACGGCTGCAAACCTGGGACACTGCCTGATGAGGTGGCCCGTTTGCCCACAGCCCCAGCAGCTCTGTAGTCGACGGCGTGTGTCAACTTGGGGAGCAGATGACTGAAGAGCAGCGGTCTGCGTCGTACTGAGTGGTCCCCTTGTCCTCCCCAGCTGCTCGACCGGAGCTGACAGTACTCTCACTATTGGTGCGTCCTCAGCTCCACCAATGGATCCTGTCAGCATCTCCCTCTCCAGCGCTAACTCTAGAGCTGCCCCAAGCGTTTCTGGACGTGCCAGCTGAGTCTGTATTCGGAGCTCTTTGGGACTGAGAGCCTGCAGGAACTGATCACGAGCGAGCTCTGCCTGCACTGCAGGTGGCATGTTGTCATAAGCCCTCCTGCAGAGACACTCAATGTCATGGGCCAGGATACGAAGAGGCTCCGCAGGCTGTCTGCGTCTATTGTGAAACTCTGATCGCAGCAGCACAGGCTGGTTATACTGTCCAAATCGTCTCTGTAGTGTCCCAACTAGAGCAGCATAGTCTCTCCTCTCCTCCTTGCTCAGCAGCAGTAAACAGGCAGCTGCATCCTCACACAGGCATAAAGCTAATTGCAGTGCTTTATTCTCCTCATCCCAGCCAGCAGCTGCAGCTAACAGTTCAAACTGAGCAATAAACACCTCCCATGGCGTCTTTCCATTGAACTTTGGCGTTTTTATGTTTGCCGCTACTTCTCGCCACTGGGCGCCGCCATCTTTGTTTACGTCACGTGATGGTGCGTCACGAAGATTAGATTCTATTCCGCTGAAACCGCGGTCATGGCGGGGAAAGTTCTCGTATCTAGCCAAACCTGGTGAGAATCCAGCCTCGGCAGTCATTTGCAGCGCCGTGTCTCTCACTCTGTGAGCAGTCGAATGCAGCCGGGCTTCCATCTCCAGCTCCTCCCGTTTAATCTTGTCCGCGAACATGTCTCCACCTGCAGTTTGCTCCGCCGCGCGCTTCAGAGGCAGCTCGTAGTTTCACTTCTGACACCAGTGTAACGTTGTTGCGGTCACTCAAGCACCAGACGTTCTGCTTCAGCCAACACTTTATTAAAGAGCACAAATAACAGGCCAGTAAACTCAGAGTCACTGTTTGGCCGTGACCCACGCCATAACTCCTCAGCTTCCCAACCGGTGCTCCCAGCCTCCCAACAGAGCCGCCAAAAACTCCCTCTAGCCCCACCCCATCTTATTTCCCAACAACCCTTGCGTCATAAACAGGACATGTCAAACATTAGAACCAGTAACAGAACAAGAACAATTAACACTTAACATGACTCTTCAAGGATCATTACAATATATTGTTTGAAAAGTTACAACTACATTACAATCTTACATACCCCAGCTTTAAAGCTCCTATAATGACACTCCGTAAGCAGAAAAAATATACACCGAGTGGTTTTGAAGCTATTTCTAACATACCGGTAAACGGAACAACAGCCACAAGCTAACAAAAAGCTATGCTAAAAGATCGTTTTTATTTTATTTTAATCTCAAACATCTAATAAAGCTACTCACTTGTAAACGTCCTCACTGGGATTCCATTCTGTAAGTTTCAGAAGAATCCGCTGAGTGGTTCTTGACTTATCTTGCAAAAAAAAACAGCTAAGAAACACAGAGCTAACAGCTACATCCAGGCCAGCACGCCCACAGAGTGTCCGAGCACAGGAGCTTTTTTTGGGACACATGAGCTGGAAACAGTCTTCTCTTCTTGGGTCGGTGTACTCCTCTGGAAGTGGTACTGCACAGCGCCCCTAGTGGCCGAAAGTGGTACTGCACAATTTTTCTGCCAAAGTGAAAAAGACTGATATCTGAGTCAAAAATTTGTCTAAAAATATGGGGAAAAAAATCCATAAATAGGTCGCATCAGATTATAGGTCGCAGGCCTTGAAAAAACCATAAAAAGGTGCGACCTATAATCCGAAAAATACGGTACTGATACATTGAGCATGTATCTTGTTACTATGGGGAGCAGAGCATTCAGCTTCTCTGCTCCCCAGCTCTGGAACTCACTCCCACCTGATATTGGCAACACAGACTCATTGCCACATTTCAAAGTCAAACTCAAAACTCACCTGTTTAAAGTAGCCTACGCACTATGATATCAACTGCAAACTCAAAACTCACCTGTTTAAAGTAGCCTACGCACTATGATATCAACTGCATTGTCTTATTTTTATTTTTATTAATTTTACTTGTTTTTACTGTGTTTATAATATTGTGTCTGGTTTATTTTTTATTTTTTATGATTGACAATGTAAGGTGACCTTGAGTGCCAAGAAAGGCGCCTACAAATAAAATTTATTATTATTATCAGGGTAAAGTTTCACATACTTTTACCATGACAAATACATAATGTTGGATCATTTTCCTCAATAAATAAATGACCAAGTACAATATTTTTTGTCTCATTTGTTTAACTGGGTTCTCTTGATCTACTTTTAGGACTTGTGTGAAAATCTGATGAAGTTTTAGGTCATATTGATGCAGAAATATAGAAAATTATAAAGAGTTCACAAACTTTCAAGCACCACTGTACGCGTGTATACAGCAGAACCTTCTGGAATCTGGATATTTGAATCTGTTGGTCGTACAGGTAGGAACAGAAACATGATTTGTGGTTTTGAACAGAACTCATCCTGGTCTAATATTTCTGTCTAAGGGGCCACTGCTAAGCAGCTGGATGCCAGAATGACCGTCACATCTATGCTAAGTGCTTTTCAGCTGACACCCTGCTGTCAGCTGCTTGTTGGTGTCCTCAGAACTGGGTGCTTATCTCCACAGAGGCTCACTGGATCACCACCATGAAGCTTTATGTGGTCTTCCTCTTGCTCCTCGTTTGGTTCAGTGTCCCTTCCTCCTCTTTCATCTCAGCTGACGAACCAGGCTGCTTCAGAGTGAACGACTGCAAGTGCATCATGAAGGATGGCAGTGGAGTGATCAACCTGAACTCTGTGGGAGGTGCAGACGGTTTCCTGGTGCGTTTGATGCCCGTTCAAGAAGAGGATGTGCTGGTTGGTGCAGAGATCCTCCTCTCCTTCAGCCCCTGTCAGCATTTCTCTCAGCCAGAGGAGCCAACAGGAAGCGACTGCACCGGTGTGGCTGCATGCCTCACTGTCAGGTATACAGGATAACATGACTCAGCTACTACCACATACAATCCCCTCTAAAACAGACCAACTGGTTCATTAGATATGATGGTCCACATCACGTCCAGCAGCTTGTAGCCTAGAGCCATAACAGCAAGAACTCTCCAGTTGTTTTTTTTTTGGAGACTATATGATTCTCACATGGATGTGGAGGTATTTTTGTCCACTCTTCTTTCCAGCATGGCTTCAGTTCATTAAGGTTTTCAGTCACTTGTTTCTGCTCAGCAAGAACATTTTAATGAAGCATCTAGAACTGATTCACTTTTGGAGTCAACCCCATTCAAAATGTCTGCCAAAATAAAATGGCCAAAACTCGGCCCATTTCTTAATTACTGAGGTGAAATTTGGTGTGGTGAAACTGAGTGAGTGTCATCTACCACAAAAACTCTGAGTGCTAACAGATGATCCATGTATCTATGAGTTATATTGTTTATATTTTTATTCTTTAGTGCTACATTTCTATACTTACCGTGACGTAAAGTTCTTTGGCCAGTGACAGCTGTTCTAAATAAGTATACTTTGTACAATTATTCAGTAAAAGAACAGAAATGAGGGGTGAGGTGAGCTATTACATAGCATTGCATTTTTTATATAATAAGACTTATTAAATCTGTTGGTTTGAGTCATTGATGATAGTCAAAGAATCAGCTTGGCCACTGAGCGAAGCCCCAACACAAACTAAACAGGAGATTTGAGTTTTTATTTTTATTAAAACCATGCTGCTCTAACTTTTCTGAGATGACTGGAGTTCACTAAGGTGCAACTATAAGTACTTCAGCTTTTATTTGGAAAAAGCGGTGCTTGTGAAATTCTACTTCACATTGACAACAATAATCTTTTGAGAACATGTTTACTGATAGAAGGTAAAGAAAGTACAAGCTGTGATAATGGGAATAGAAACTGACACAACGCCACAAAGCTGAAGGAAGTTGTTGACTTGCATGGTCATTGTGCTTGCTGGGAGTCGGCTTTCCGTCGTGGATCCTGAGGACTGCTGGGACTGCGGGATCCGGTCCTCTGGCATAGGAGCTGGGTGCGGTGACTGCTGGGCCGCGGCTACCGTCGAGGGGCTAGTTAGCCTTGTGACCAGGCCTCGGCCTTCGACTGACGTGCCGAGGGGCTGCTGTCGCAGAGCCAGGGGTGCGGCAGTGCAGGAGTCTGTCGTGGAGATGATCTGCTGCTGCTGGACCTGCTCTGTCGAGAACGTGGGTTCCGGTCAGCTGCCATCGGATCTGCGTGCTTGCTGGGTGTCTATCTGTCATTGTAGATCCTGCGGGCTGCTGGGACCGTGGGGTACTGGTCTTCCGACGCCAGATTTGGGTGCTGTGCCGGTTGGGCCGCGGCTGCCATCGAGTAGATGGTGGGCCTCCTGACCAGGCCTCTGCCTTTGGGTAGAAAATCGGGGAGCCACTGCCATTAAGCAAGAAGTGCTGTAAGTAATGTTGAGTAAATCTAAAAAAAGAACCACTGGAACAAAACTCGGGAGACATGGAGTAAATTAAAAAGTCCTTAAACTTCATGAGTGCTGAACTAGTGAAGCTAACATCTCAACAAACCCTCCTGATGGGTCTGCTTGAGAAAGTTAAACAACTGAAACTT
This sequence comes from Garcialebias charrua, assembly GCA_038048925.1. Classification (NCBI taxonomy): domain Eukaryota; kingdom Metazoa; phylum Chordata; class Actinopteri; order Cyprinodontiformes; family Rivulidae; genus Garcialebias; species Garcialebias charrua. The sequence goes on along the minus strand of JBBPBX010029154.1, from coordinate 5,005 downwards.
CTAATCAGAGTCAGAGAGTCTTTATTGTCATTTGCACCGCATGTGGTACATGTGATGAAAACGAGATTATGTACACGGGGTCCCAGTTACATCCAACAACAAATGCAAGAGAAAAACAGTAATAACATCTAGAATTAACTAAGAAAACATCAACTAGTAATACACTAAGCCCTAATATAGTGGAAAAACATCATTATAAACAGCAGCACGAACATGAGTTTGTATGAGCAGATGGTCACAGATGAACACAGATGAACACAGCAACAAGAAAACAGATCAGCATCAGCATGATGTGATATTTTGCAGTGTTTATTTTTATTTTATTTTTATTTATTCATGAGTCTAACAGCCTCAGGGTAGAAGCTGTTCCTCAGTCTAGTGGTTCTACATTTGATGCTCCTCAACCTCCGTCCTGAGGGGAGTGGGGCAAAGAGTGAGTGTGCTGGGTGAGTGAGGTCTTTCATGATGCAGGTGGCTCTTTTCCTGCATCTGGAGGTGTAAATGTCTGTGATGGTGGGGAGACTGACTCCAACAGACTTCTGTGCAGCCTTCACCACTCTCTGCAGAGCTTTCCTCTCTTCAACTGTGCAGCCTCCATGCCACACGTTGATGCTGGAGCACAGGACGCTCTCCACTGCACACCTGTAGAACGAGGTGAGAACTGGGCTGCTCAGACCAGCTACGTCTCAGCCGTCTGAGGAAGTAGAGTCTCTGATGACCTTTCTTGATCAGGCTGGTGGTGTTGTTGCTCCAGCTGAGGTTATCATTCAAGTGTACACCCAAGTATTTGTAGCTGGAGACCACTTCCACTGCAGATCCACCTATGTTCAGTGGGGCGTGGGTGTGTTTATTCCTTCTGAAGTCCACAATCATCTCCTTTGTCTTCTTCACATTCATGTGAAGATTATTCTCTTTGCACCAGCTCTCCAGGTGTTCCACCTCCTGTCTGTAGCTGGACTCATCATTGTTTGTGATGCATCCCACCACCGCTGTATCATCTGCAAACTTAACAATATGACAGCCTGGAAGTGTGGCTGTACAATCATATGTGAGCATAATAAGTAACAAAGACAAGAAAATAGTTGAACTTGAACAAAAAAATCGACGAATTGGAACAAAATGTAAGACAAGATAACCAGGTGATAACTGGGCTGGAAGTTAAGCCCCGGTCATTTGCAAAAGTTGTTGCTGGTCCTGAACAGCGGAGGATGCATCACAGCAAGAACTGCAGACTCTGGAGGAGCAAGTGGTATCTTTTTTGCAGGACAAGGACATTGGCTTAGATCATGAGGATATTTCAATCTGTTACACCCTGCCCAGTAAAACGGAAAAATTCAAACCAGCAATCGTCGTAAGATTCATTAGCAGGAAAGCAATAAATAATGTAATAATGCAAGCAAGGAAACTGAAGGGAACAAAAGTTTATATAAATGAACATCTAACAAAAAAAATAGCAATATTGCACGTGAAGCAAGGTTGTTAAGAAAACAGAAAAAAATAGTATCAACATGGAAAAGAAACGGAAATATATGGATCAAGGTACAGGAAGGATCACAGGCTAAAATAATAAAAGCTGAAAGATTTGGAAAGACTTAAATTTACAAGATTTAGAAGACACAGAGTTTTGCATGAAAATTAATGCCAGCTAGGAGGGATCGAATATAAGGGAGCTTGAAACGTCGCTGGTCAAAACAGTATGTGACGAAAGCTAATACAGTGGGTATGGAAACTGGGAGGAGGGGTGACCACACAGAACTGAGCAAACGGCGCCAAGCAAATGCATCACTGAGTGGAAGGAGCGAGACCTGAACAAATATAGAAACGGGCTGACTGTAGGAGCGGGAAGAGCGACGGGGATGCTACTGTAGAGCGAGAACCTAGGTCTGGGTATTGAGTTGGAGAGGATTCAGCTGACGGGCAGAGGCGACAGAAGACCTGGAATTTAGAACGGGAGAGAGCATCCGCAAGGAGGTTAGCATGACCGGGGACATGGTGAACGGACAAGAAGAAGTTTTTATTTATTTATGTAAACATCAGGCAAAACAGACAGATGCATTTTCTGTCACCGATGGACAAGTCCCTGGACAAGCGGGGATCGGCAGCACGGAGAACTACGGTGAAGTCAGACAAGGAAGCCACTTGGCGGTCAACCGCAAGAGAGGGGAGTAACAGCGAAACTAAATTAATGTGCTGTTCTGCAAGATCTTGGAACAAAGCCTTGGAAGCCCTGATATAATAATTATAAATACAGTATTACATTATTGTCCAAAGACGCACTACTGTTTATGTTTACATTACTTTTATATCCACTCTACTGCTGATATATATTATTTTTACTAACTTTAATGCACAAGTCACTTTACCTCTATCTTCTTCTTCTTCTTCTTTCGGCTTTTCCCTTTTCAGGGGTCGCCACAGCGAGTCATCCTCCTCCACCTCACTCTGTCCTCTGCATCCTCTGTCCTCACTCCAACCACCTCCACGTCCTCCCTAACTGCATCCATATATCTCCTCTTTGGTCTCCCTCTTTGTCTTTTTCCTGGCAGCTGCATTTCTAACATCCTTCTACCAATATAACCACTGTCCCTCCTCTGGACATGTCCAAACCATCTCAGTCTGGCCTCCCTAACTTTATCTCCCAGTTGTTTAACATGTGCTGTACCTCTGATGATCTCATTCCTGATCTTATCCATCCTTGTCACTCCTAAGGAGAACCTCAGCATCTTCATTTCTGCCACTTCCAGTTCTTTCTCCTGTCTTTTTGTCATGCCATGTCTCTGTCTCCAGACCATACAACATAGCTGGTCTCACCACTGTCTTGTAAACTTTTCCTTTGACCTTTGCTGACACCTTTTTGTCACAAATCACTCCTGAAACTTTTCTCCATCCACTCCATCCTGCCTGGACTCTCTTTTTCACCTCTTTACCACATTCCCCATTTTCCTGGACAGTGGACCCCAAGTACTTGAAGTCCTGCACCTTTGTGACCTCTGCTCCTTGTAGCCTCACTGTTCCACTGGCCTCCCTCTCATTCACACACATGTACTCTGTCTTACTACGGCTGACTTTCATTCCTCTTCTTTCAAGAGCATACCTCCACCTCTCCAAGTTCTCTTCCACCTGTTCCCTGTTCTCACCACAGATCACAATGTCATCTGCAAACATCATAGTCCATGGGGATTCCTGCCTGACCTCATCTGTTAGTCGGTCCATCACCAGAGCAAACAAGAAGGGGCTCAGAGCCGATCCTTGATGCAATCCCACCGCCACCTTGAAGCTATCTGTCACTCCTACAGCACATCTCACCACTGTCCTGCTGTCCTCATACATGTCCTGTACCAGTCTAACATACTTTTCTGCCACTCCAGATTTCCTCATGCAATACCACACCTCTTCTCTTGGTACCCTGTCATATGCTTTTTCTAAATCCACAAACACACAATGGAGTTCTTTCTGACCCTCTCTGTACTTCTCTATCAACATCCTCAAAGCAAAGATGGCATCTGTGGTGCTCTTTCTTGGCATGAAACCATACTGCTGCTCACAGATAGTCACATCTTGTCTAAGTCTTGCTTCCACAACTCTCTCCCAGATCTTCATTGTGTGGCTCATCAACTTAATTCCCCTGTACAGGTAGTCCCCGATTTACGAGCGCTCTGATCTGCGAGGTTCCAGACTTACGAGCTGCGAATTTTTGGAAAAAACGAAAAAAATACTGAGTTTTCATGTGTTTTTTCACCACAGTTAGTTAGCTAAGCATATGGACACACGTTTCCGATCATTTTTATGCACTCATAAGCAGTTTTTGGATGAAAATAGAGTGTTTGTAGTCGCGCTAGCGAAAACCGTTCCAATTTACGAGCGAAATTCCGGATTTACGAGAGAAATGGCGGCCGTTCCAAATTACGAGATTTCCGGTTTACGAGCGCCTCGTTGTAACGGATCTCGCTCGTAAATCGGGGACTACCTGTAGTTGCTACAACTCTGTACATCACCCTTGTTCTTAAAAATGGGAACCAGCACACTTCTTCTCCATTCTTCAGGCATTTTCTCACCCTCAAATATTCCATTAAATATTTGAGTCAAAAACCTCACTGCCATCTCTCCAAGACATTTCCAAACCTCCACTGGTATGTCATCAGGTCCTACTGCCTTCCCCTTCTTCATTCTTTTCAGAGCTTTCCGGACTTCACCCTCACTAATCTTTCCCACTTCCTGGTCCACAGTTTCTATTACCTCCACTCTTCTTTCTCTTTCATTCTCTTCATTCATTAGCTCCTCAAAGTAATCCTTCCATCTTCCCATCACACTCTCCTCACTTGTTAGAACATTCCCATTCCCATCTTTAATAAGCCTAACCTGCTGCACATCCTTTCCAGCCTGATCCCTCTGTCTTGCCAATCGGTACAAGTCCTTCTCGCCCTCTTTAGTGTCCAGTCTCCCATATAACTCATTGTACGCCCTCTGCTTTGCCTTAGCTACTTCCCTCTTTGCTCTATGTCCCATCTCCTTATATTCCTGTCTCCTCTCTTCAGTCCTCTCACTGTCATATTTCTTCTTGGCTAATCTCTTTCTTTGAATGGCGTCCTGCACTTCACTATTCCACCACCAGGTTTCCTTATCATCTATTCTCTGTCCAGATGACACACCAAGTACCTTCCTACCTGTCTCTCTAATTACTGTTGCTGTAGTAGCCCAGTCACTTGGAAGCTCTTTCTTACCACCCAGAGCCTTTAACAGCTCGTCTCTGAATTTCTCACAACATTCTTCCTTCTTTAGCTTCCACCATTTGGTCTTCTTCTCTGGTTTTACTCTTTTTCTCTTCTTCGCAACAACAGTCATTCTACACACAACCATCCGATGCTGTTTGGCCACGCTCTCCCCTGCTACAACTTTACAGTCTCCAATCTCTCTCAGGTTTCCTCTTCTACACAGAATGTAGTCGACTTGTGTACTCCTTCCTCCACTCTTATAGGTCACTCTATGTTCCTCCCTCTTTTGGAAA